>DWCF01004067.1:0-17578 GCA_018230265.1 Delias oraia
CGAATTCCTAATTTTAGGGTTAAATTTCCAGTTATTTAGACCTATGTGACACAACTTGGGTGAAAATATCCCTTTTGGGAATTGGTTAGCTTAGGACTAAGACATAGAAGGCGTCTTATGACGTGCAATGATAAGATTAACATTAAATTGTATAACTACAAGTTTGTTCAATTTTTATTTGTATGTAAGTCATTTTATAATCGTTATATACATAATAATCTCACCCGTGGGAGAGCCATGCTGAAGCATATGGGGACGCACAAAATGGGCCGGCTTGTCCGAAGTGATACCACGGGCTCACAGAATGCTCAATGTTAAACGATACTTGTACTTTGTTTCGCAGAGTTAGTGAGCTTATCGGAGGCCCTTAAAATTGCCGCTTAACTTGTGTAAAAAGCCGGCAACACAACCAATACGCGGAATGGTGCTGTTGTTCATGTGCGGCGGTTTGCTCTTACCATATACAAGACTTACCTGCTCCATTTTCCGCTATAGAATAAAAAAATATAAAAACACACACGTCAAATCTGTTGAAACTATTTTCTAAATATTCCAGGTACAATTAACAAAGAGATGCTTTTTTAGAGGAGCTGACTTCGTCAAATATGTTTTTGCCAATAAATTATTAAAATATTAAAGTCGCTATTACAAAACAATACGTCTTGGAGACCTTCAAAAAGAGAGCATAGAATATTCATTTAAGATCAGCACTGGACCCACGGTACTGCAAGGACTAGGGTGTCCATGGGTCCGAACCGCTTATCCTAGGTATGCGCTATCCTAAGTAAGCGCCCTACTTGTTTGCCACCGTTTCCATTAAACAAAATTAGTTTTGGAGATTTGTGGTAGAAGTATGAAAACTGAAGTCCATATGTCAATTTTAAGTTAAAATATTAAATATTTCAAACAAAAAAATAATTAGGTTCGAGTACCTTCACATTTGACGGTGTGAAAAATAAAAGGTAACAAATACTCAGACCCACCTGAATTGTACATAAATTATCATAAAAACAGTTCGAATTGTTTCGGGCAAGTTAGCAACAAACACTGACACGAAGCTTTTTATTCATATAAGACATACGTAGGCATATTATTGCCCTTGAGACTTGTCTGCCATTTCGAGAGACGTCATAATTAACACGCTTCATAAATGTCTATTCGAGTGAATAAAAGGCTCTATCTGACTTTGTAACAGTTGCGAACTTCTTTGTTTAATTTTAGAAACTTTTGAAGCGTAAAGTTTTGCTTACTTTGTTACGCCAATTTGAAGAGGCAGTGACACGAAATTGATATTGAAGAATATTCTGTATAATTAACTTTTTCATATTCATCAATACTCGATAGTATATTGCTATAAAAATTCCTTTCTTACAACTTCTTTATATAAAACTCAATGTGAAACGGTACGCTGAGTATAATTGTGTTACGCTGAGCGAGTCAGGATTTTTTTTTTTGAAATGACTAACGCTGTCGGCATTTGGCCTCAACAGCTTCTCCAGGACTTTTGGGGCGCCGAGAGATTGGTTCAGTGGCGACTAGCCCACGGGCGTCTACTGCGAGACACGAACCTCGGCTTGAGCCGTCGCGGGAACGTTGGCCGCCTGAGGGCGAAGGAGGCTATCAGCTTATTGTTTGATAATGTAATTCAATCATCCGGATCGTGTAATATGTAAAGCGGCCTTCGGTGCGTCGGCCGCTTTTGTTTAATCGGAGCTGCGAAATATTTGACGCTATTGCAAACTAAAGGATTGGGATGGGACTTAGCCTTATCATAGTAACGCTCAGTCTCCCGCTTCATCCATTGGGCTATTGTCGGGATCTCCAAATCGAAGTGTATGAGTAGGGATAGCTGAGGTCTGTAAATTTATACCGGTCAAACATCGTAAAAAGCGGGCAACACAACACACGGTTGTCCTTGGGTGACTCTGTTTTCTTACCATACAAGAGCCTCAACTGCTCCATTATCCGCTATACCATAGAAAATATAACATTTTATAATGCTGATATAATATCACCAGTCCAACGCCCATGAAGCCTTAGCTCTAATTGGGACGTATGTTGAATTTTTTAAGGTATAACTACACTATATTTATGAAATGGTTTGAAAACACCTGTAAAAGCAGTTGTATTCTTAGTTTGATGGTGCGTGACATAAAATGTCTTAAAAGACGCTCAATCATGCAACAAAATGTGACTTGATAGGGTGAAATAATATACGATTCTCATAGCTTTACATTTTGTCGAAGTTTTTTTATTTATCCTGTAAAATGTATAAAGAATATACAGTTCAATATACATCAAACACATTTATCGCCATTTTTGCCCATGCCAAAACTGTGGCAAGCGCTTCTCGTAAATATTAGGTAAATCGCTTGGTAGGAAATCGCCATATTTGGCCGATTTTCCGCAGTACACGTAACAAGCAATAAATAGGGTACAGCATTGATTCAATAAATTACACTTGAACGGAATCGAATCTCCACCAGTTGGCAGTCGTGCCAAGAACACTGCCATATGACGTCACTTATATAATATGCTTATCGCATTGTATTGGTCTTTTTTAAATATATCAATGGTTTGATACGATAGTGCTTTTGTTTATGTAATAACTCATTTTCTTAAAAAGACATTGTGTGGTGGGAAACGGGGTAAGCGGTTCTCTTTTCTACTAAGAGGTCACCGCTGCCCATCGACAACTACAATTACCCCATAATCCATGCTTTGGTTGTGTTGCCTGCTTTGAACGCCGCTTGAATGGCATTTAAAAGGCATCTGATATACACACTACAAGTACTGCTACGCGGGTATTCTATATCCCGTAAGACTTCAGACGAGCCGGCCCAATCGGTGCGTGAATATATGCTACAGCATGGCACTCCTATGGATAGAAATTTTAAAAGTACTTATATATATATAGATGTATTCATAGAAGTATATAAGAAATAAAATGATAGAAGATAATTTATATTAACTTGGTAAAACTAACATTAGGTGTAGCAGGTGAAATGGCACATTAATCTTTTGTACGAGAGAGCGTATGAGAATTGTTCATTGCTGGCATTAAATCTTAAACAACCCCTGTTCTTTCTCTCCGTTACAGATTTTCAAATATTTTACTTGATAAAAGACAAAAATTCATTTAAATATAGAATAATATAATAGGTTATTTTATAAAGTAGCATAACAAGACTTAATTAAAACTCCGTTTAATAAATTATTTAATTATTAATAAAAATATACAATTATTAAAATGTAATATTTTATATTTACATTTATTAATTAACAATGACAAACACACAGTCACAAAATACTCAACGTGAAGCTGTACTTGTACTGTTTCGCTGAGTGATGATATCGGAGGCCCTTTAAAATACCGCTACTGGTGTAAAAAGCCGGCACCATAACCGATGCGCGGACTGTGGCGCGGTTGTCCATTAGCGTCCGTTTTCTCTTACGAAATAAGAGACCCATATGCTGCGTTGTCCTCTATACTATAAAAAATGTCAAGAAGCCAGTTAACCTATGAATGAAATAAGAATTTCCATTTCCAAGTTTTCTCAGCAACAGCTAAAAGTTGTGATATAATTATAAAAGACCTATTACGTTGATTTACGTCCATTCGTCGATTCGCTAGCGAATTCAAAGAGCGCCAAATAAATCCGTACATTTATATTTATAAGCTCCTCTCAATTCGACTTCAAAGGCCTTCGACTTCAATCAACTTGAGATAAACACATGCTCCGATGAATATTTGATAGAACCTCCAAATTATTGAAAATCTATTGATCATGCATGGCATATACTTATATACAATGCATAATTTACAATTATAAGTTAATATTGATCAGAGCATTTACTACATTTACAAGGACTAGCAAGCACAGCGTAGAACGTCCACCAACAAGATGGATAGAACATCTTATAAAGGTTGCCGGAAGACGTTGGATGCAGGTGGCCTCCGATAGGTATGCGTGGAGGTACAAAGAGGAAGCCTATATCCAGCAGTGGTACAGCTGAAATGATGATGATATTGATGATACGGTTCTTTAAGAAACTACCAAGCGAAGTTCAAAAACTGTCACTAAATAAATTTAAATCGTATATTAAGAATTTTTTAAACAACATTGCCGTTTGGGATATTGCATTAAAAGTTCCAGTTTCTAATGTAATTTCTAATGGCGTTAAAATACAAAGCATAAAAGAATAAAACCCATAGAAGTGTCTGGATTATTATTTTGGGATCTTGGCAAGTTTATGAACAGTCTGAATCTTAGTGTTCAAAATGACCATATTTTTTATATAAATCGTAAGGCTTTACGTTCTTTATCTATAATGTAATGTAAGAATGTCCACCACCCATGTATATCCGCAGATCCCGCAGAGCCTCAGGTATGTTGCTCGTTTTAAAGAGATAGCTATGCTCATTTTTGAAGTCCCTCAAGTGATATCGGTAAGAAAACACATCAGTGCCTATGTCGTTTGATAATAAATAAATATTTTTTACTTTTATTTTGTTCAAATAATATAATAATTAATTCACGTAGCATCTAACTGCCATATACGATATATTTAGCGTGAAAGTTATTAGGAACAAACTTACCAAAAATTATGACGAAAAGCTTAATTGGCCACGATAAGCCACGAATTAAATTACTCTGTTCGTGGCCATGATTTGGTCATCGTTTGTTTAGGCTTATCGTATTGTTTATTAGTAATATGGATAATAAACGTTCTCTTAATTTAATGTTTTTGGTTTTGAAAGGTTTTCATAGAGCAACGACATTCCATAAAAACAGATGATATTATTGTTCTTATTAATGGTATAGCGGACAATGGAGCAAATGGGTGTCCTATATGATAAGAGAACACCACTACCCATGAACAACCGCGCCACAGTCTACGTGTTGGTTGTAATGCCGGCTTTTTACGCCCTTTAAGTAGCACTTTAAGGGCCTCCGATATCCTCAATCACTCAACGAAAAACAGTAGAAGCTCCGTTTCAAGTATTTCACGCTGAGTATGACAGATATGTAGTCATCTATGTTGATGTAGAGATTTGCCTTTTTGAAAATAATTTATAATTTTGATGCTAGCACTAAAAATAAAACACAAAGCGAGTGTCGGTTACAATTTCATTAAAAATAATTGACGCTCGTGGCTTGTTTCAGATCAATAAGCCTGCGGGCGAAGCACGCGGCAACACTACAGCCAGATAGCTTAGACGGTTAGTTCATAGTTGTTAAAAATATTTCAAAAAAACTTCATCTTACATAAAATAAATATTTTAAAGATGTTTTTTTATAATTTTAACTAACAGATCCCGGTAATCGTTTTTCCTATTAACAAATAAGGGTGATCGGAGAAAAGTGAAAATGTAATTGTATGTCATCGTATTGCATCATATTTAAATTTAAAAAATTAGGGTTGGATTACTATTAACATTTAAGGGGATGAAAAATAGGTGACCAATCCTCATATATTCTTAATATGCATACAGAATTTCATGAGAATCGGTAAAGCCAATTTTTATATTAGTAATTGGTGTTATTTCGTTAGTCCATAATAACTTAGAAGCCTACTTAACCTCATAAAGTCTAATTGGTTATCGGGACACGAGAAAATGTTGTCCTTATATTTGAGCTTTATACTGTTTTTCTTCAAGTAGGCTTTCCATATAAATTTGTAAATTATCCAACCAAATTATATAAATGAATTCTAAACACTTATAGAATGGAATTCCTGTGTTTGAACATGAACTACTACTCCGTTTTAAAATTGTCAACATGGTCAGGAAAAATTCTAACTCAACTGTGTTTCAGAAAGATATCTAACCTGGCTGCATGTTTCTTGGCTTTGACTAACTTAGAACTAAGCAATTTTCTAAATATATAATTTTTTTTTTTTTTTTTTTAATTAATCCAGTTGACAGACCATCACAGTAAAACATAGTCTTATGAATTATTAAAGCTTATTTTTGATCTCAATAATTAAGCTTTTACCTGGTAAATTAAAATTAAATATTAAATTAATTTCATTTACAATCTCTGTTATAGTAACAAAATTATATTGAATAATTTTAAAACGATTATATTTCGTCATTTATAATCTTAAAATTTTAAAACGCGTATAAAGCAGTACTCTTTTATTCATAAATGACTTATAATTATATAAATTAATTTATTAATTATATAACTATATTACAGATGCAATAAATGTCTTCAGATATAGAAGAAATATAGCTATGATGTCACAGCATTTTAGTGAAACTACTGTCATGCCCGGAGTAGATGTAAGTTATCTGTCAAAACTGTTTGACGTTTAACAAACTGTCATCAAAATAATAATATAATAAAGATTTGGGGTTTTACTTGAAATATTATTGCCATTTATGTATATTTTTTAATAATTTATTTCAAATAACTCTGCTATGTTATGATGGTAAACACCTACATTATTTTGGGACCATTTTTTTATAAAATTCTGTCTATTTCGCACTTATGTGTTTGTAGAAAAAGAAAGAAACAGAACGAATAAAGAACCTAATTTTTTTTATTTATATCAATTTAAATACCGATAGCTATTATTCTTTATACATTTATATAGTAATTAATTTGACGTTACAGATAAAAGTAAAGATTATTGGAAATGTATATAAAATGAATTTGACATTCGAATGAAACCTTTGCCGATTTCTTTACCGAATTGGCTGATTTTCCAATATTTGTAAAACTTCACTGAATGTACATAATTAATGTAGGAAATTACAGGGACAAAAATATTTTCAGTGATTTTATTCTATGATTTTGCCCATTCGTCTAAAGATTTAATAATATTTAATCTACATAGATATAGATATGTGATACGGAGTTGTATAGTTGTATTACATACCTTTTGTAGGTGAATTTACAATGTGTTATAAGCTGGAGCCATCCTGGAAGGTTTGTTTGGGAGAGAGATGGCATTGTTATATCTTCTAATACCGATGCAAGGTAACTATTTTTTTTTTACTACCTAGGCGAATCCCTACGAGATAGGCTCTATTCCTTATCTGTTTAGCTTAATAGCTAAGACTAATAAAGCAAATAAATTAGATGTTACTTTTATTTGTGTTTTTAAGAATATAGTGCAATGTTTTCTAAAAATTTATTCAGTTTTTGGAAGGGTTTGATAGTGGCCTGGCAAGCGCTTTAATACTGTCGCACCCATGGGATATGCATGCTGAAGCATACGCTGACGAACAAATTGGTCTAACTCTTCAGAAGTGATAGCAAATGTTAGCATATAGTAGGCCCTTGAAATTAAGTCCGCGTAAATTTTAAATTTATAATTTTAATTTGAGCTATTTTTGAGATAGGAAAAGTTCTCTTCTTCAGAGTTTTATACTTTATATGTAATTCATCTATATACTAGCTTATTTTATGAATTTTAATCTTAAGTATTTGTTTCAGATATGCAATTGGACAAACTTTAGCCCCTGACGGTGGAGTGATTACACAACTAAATATATCTCATATCAGAGTAGATGATGGTGGAAGATACGCATGTGTATCTCACCATGGTGACAGTATCATAAGCCATGAAAACAGAGTCAATGTCTATGGTATAATTACAATATAATATAGAATCTTAATCATTTTTTTTATCACACAATCACTAGAAAAGGGCCGCATATTCTCAATCTAAAAAAAACACAAACTATAATTATTAAGAAAATTACATGACATCAACAAATGGTCATTAAAATCATTCAAGCCATTATAGAAGAGTACTGTATCTCACATTTATTGAATGATATGATATTGATTTGATTAATTAAATACGAATTTAATCGTTCTTCAAATAGTTACCCATGTAGCCTTAAGAATGATCTGCTTGGATCTTAATATTTCAGAAGTACAATTCTAGGCTGTCAGTGTTCGCCCTTGTCATGGTTAGATATAATTTGACTGCTTTTTAGTGAAGCTAGAACCAAGGACTAAAATCTATAAATATAAAGCCTATACTCATTTCAAAGGCTTTAGCGAGTCTATACAGTTCGGTTGAATCGGTTCGGATGAAGAAATTGAACGTATTTCGCCTGTCACGTCAATTATTTTCATTCTAATCTTATTTCTTGGTTATTATTTATTACAGTCAATAATCAATTGTTTTAATAATGCTACTTGTGGTCTGATTTTACATAGGGGTGCTGAACTCCGTGTTACCTCAATGTATTTTATTCCACAACTGAACGGGTTTTAAGATAACTGTGCCGCGCCACAACTATTGTGTGATATCAGTTATCTGCAGACATATTACCAAATCAATACAACTTGGAACCTTCAAAAGGAATGCTCGTTTCCCGACCTGCCGCTATGCAATGGTTGGGGATGCTCATGGGCGGATCGCCGCTTACTCGGTGTGCCTCTGTTTTCATAAAAAATCCACATATTGAGTGATCAGCCGATTGTTGCAATTTTTACTTTTAATAATTATGATATAATTACTTATTGTATAATTTTGTAAGAATTGTCAAGTAAATAAAACTTCTTTTTCCAATTGAAAATACAATGAAAAAGTTTCCAAAGTTGGAATATTAAGTAATGTAATACGTATGTATACATTGGAATTATATTTGGAAGACTAAATTAAAAAATGTAAATCTAATAAAATATAAAACAGTAGCTATCGATTTCCCTTCGGTTAGAGCGTTCAAGGCGTTCTCCAATAAATGGAAGCTTTAATGCAAAACAAAACAAAAACAAAAGATGTTGAGCCCTCTCTATAGATCGAAGTTGCTTCATTAGCTAAGAAAACGTTAGCTCAATTGTTTAAACATTGTCTGTAATCCCTTGATAATTAATGAATTTTTATAACATCTTTAAATTATTATTTCCTCCGTGCCTATAAAATAAAAATCAGGAGGCAAACGTATGAAAGGCCCACCTTACCTTTACTCGTGGGAAAGAAATTCTAACGCATTGATTTGGCCGGTTCGTACGAAGTGATACCACGGGCTCACATAATACCAGTGTGAAACAGAACTTGTACAATGTTCCCTGAATGAGTGAGAACAAGGCAACACAACACAAAAAAAGCATACACATTTCTTAAAGGCCGGCAACCCACGAGATTCTGCCTGGGCTGTGGATGTCTATGGGCGTAGGACCGCTTGCCCTAGATGAGCCTCCTGCTCGTTTGCCACCTATTGTATAAAAAAACCAAAGAGTGGATTGTGGCGCAGTTATCTATGGGCGGTGATGATTACTTTCCTTAGAGGAGACCCGCCTGATCCGTTACCCGCAAAACCATGAAAAAACCTAGGATAAGTGTTCCATCGCTAATGAACATGCTTATCAGTATATTTTTGTATATACATCGATATTTTTTTACAAATTTAATACATTTTGACATTTTCAGGACCACCATACATTCGTACATTACCACCAATTAAAGTTCAAAATGGCCAAAGTGTTACATTAAAATGCCCTTATTACGGATACCCAATAAGGTATTAACTTTATACTACTAGTAAGTCACCTTAGATATCCAGAAAGGTTCTAGTTCATAATCATAAAAAAATGCAAAGAGAAAATATATATAACATATAAATCAAAAATTTAATCATGACTAAATTTAAATAAGCACACAATAATTTTCAATTTTTTATTTTGGTTATTAAAAACTGCTGAAATCAAATATTTCATTTGATATCTGATTTTTCCTTGTAGCACAATAATAAAACTTATATATCATTTGTACGTTCCACACGTTTCTATACTCACATTCTAAAACACTGCTATTTTAGGGAAATCACATGGGAGTACCGCGGTAAAGAAATAACCTCGGAGCAACCGAACCGTTATAAACGGAGTGCAAACAAAACGGAAATCTCAACAGAAATCTACGGCCGGAAGCCGAAGTTAAGAAAACGTGACGTCACAGTTAACAATGATGGTATACTTAATTTAAACAAAGTTTCCAAAGCCGAGAACGGCGCGTCCTACGCCTGTGTCGTTAGAAGTCCGTCAGGGGAAATGGCGAAGCGATCCTTTGACCTACAAGTAGTTGAGGCACCACAACTGGAGGAGATAATGTTAGCCCCGGATCTGCAAGAAGGACAAATCGTACAAATACACTGTAATCTGAAGAGTGGTGATTCACCAGTTTATTACTCCTGGCTTAAAGATGGCAAGAAAATAGCACCACATTTAAAGGTATTCATCTTCATAATTAATTTATTTTCAATCTAAATCCCTAATTACGATAATTTACTTTAAAAAGCCGACAACATAACATAAAACTCTGAATTTGACGCGATTGTACATTTGTGGCGGTGATTTATTAACATCAGGAGTAATAACATCATAACACGACTTGGGAATTTAAAAAAAAGGGCGTAACTATACTTAAAAATCCGGTAACGCACCTGCGGCAATGTAAACCTCCTGTTTCTTTGCCACCGTTTTAATGAAAAAAGGTAAATCATCAGTAAATAAGGGTCAATAATTTAAAGTATTATAAAGGTATTAATACAGTGACTGTGATAAATTTATTTCACTCGGAAGTTTGTTAGTAAATAACATTTCAATTTTTTATTAAAATTGTTTTGATTAAAATTAAAAATAAACAATGAACTTATTTTCTATTTAGATTATAGAGAGAAGTCTTGAGGTGTTCAGTGTTTTGATAATCAAGAACGTTTCGCTGGACCATTGTGGGACCTACACTTGTGTCGCTGCGAATCATGTAGCCAAAGTCAATAGGACTGTGAATCTTTATATAAAAGGTACGTATTATAAATATATGAAGTCGTTAATGGGTTGAGCAATAGAAAACAATATAATAAATAAAAGATAATATAATAAAGATTAATAAAAATTTAAAATAATGGTTTTAATAGATATTATTTTCGGAAATGGCGTGTTTAATGATTCCTAACTTATGTATACTTAAATATACTATACTTTACTAAATTAATAAATACTTAGACTTACTCATGCGTAGTAATTTGACTCTGTAGCTTTGATGATTTAATGAGTTTATCCTCGCAATTTCTAATATCGTTAAATGTTATCGTTTAGGACTGGATATAACACATGGAGATAAAACAATTAAAAATTAGATAAAAAAAGAACAGTTCTGATACGGTGAACTATTAGTCGAACATGAAGAGAGATACTCAAAAATTAGTTTTTGAATATTCCCCTTAAGCGGAGTTTGATTCGATATAAGAAGGGATTCATTCTTATAAATTCTTAGTAAGAGAAGTAAAATAAATAAAAAATCACCCGTGAGATAGTCATGCTGAAGCATATGCTGACGCAATAATTGGGCCAGTTCGTCCGAAGTGATACCACGGGCTCACAGAATGCTCAGCATGAAACGGTACTTGTACTGTGTTTCGCAGAGTGATTGAGGCTATCGGCACTTAAAATTGCCGCTTAAGTGGCGTAAATAGCCGGCAACACAACTATTGCACGGGCTTTGGCGCAGTTGTTCATGGGCGGCGGTGTTCTCTTTCCTCGTAGACCTCGTGACCCACCTGCTCCGTTGTTCGCTATAGAATAAAAAAAAACTAATAGAGGATTGAGATTTATAGTAATAGAGGTTTTGGTATTTGTAGAGAAGTGAACAAAACATTTTTTCAAGACTGGTTTTCAATTAATTGTACTTCGGCTTAACAAGATTCTACAGTATTAAAGTTGTGCAAACCCGTAAATCAATTTGACCAAAGCTCCGCGGGATAATATATTAAATTTTGTTCAAAAACGTGAAAATTATAAATGAAATTAACCAAAATTCACTCGGCTATAAAAAAGTTACAATTTTTAATCTAAAAAAGCGAATCAAGAGAATAAAAATATCGCGGTTTTTAATCTGTGAATCCATTCGAGTCATAAAATGTTCGTAACGACTCTTCATAACAATCTATGTCGGGGTATTTTCATAAATTGCAAGTAACACTGAAATATACAAAAGATATTTTATTTCCAACGTTGAATGTTTCAAAAAGTATCAATTTAATGAATGGATTTTTAGGAGAATTGATGCTAAATGCGAATCTTTTGAAATGATGACACTTTGTTCATTAAACCTCGAATAGAAAATCAATGAAAAATTACGGTAATTCCGATGTCGTTGATATTTTAAAATTTATTCAACTGTTTGGATTTAATAGTATGTTCTATTTTTAAATATTTCATGACTTTTCTATAAATTTTATTCGTTTATAGATAAGTAACTGTTATAAGAATTTTAAAAAATTTGTAAAATATATAATTATTTGTTTATAGCAGAAGCAGGTAAAAGTTGTAAGAGTGTGTGGTATTTGTGTAAACTTTGTTTTTTTTATATTATTATACCTATGAGTATTAATATTTACTTTTAATTATACTATTATACCACAATTAATGTTTGTTTTAATTATTTATTCTTCATCAATTAATAATCTGTGATGTCAGTGATCTGTCTGACAGCAGGCAGAGGGATTTAATATACATGTCAACTTGATCGTTTGACTTTGACCGTCTTGCAAATATGTTAAACTTCACTGGAGCTAACATGTCACATCATCATCATTATAAGCCTATCAAGTCCACTGCTAGACATAAGCCTATAACACTATAACATGTCACGTATTATGTGACAATGAATAAGAGAATGTAAAGAAAGTTTGTGTCTTAAATAATTAATAATTTATATCTTCAAACTGTACGGAATATATAGTACTTGATCTTAAAAAGTGAAAAATTCTCATCCTAAAGTGTGATCCAGACTTTGTCCCAAACATAAATATGGTGAAAAGTGTCACGTGCAATGTATGTAACAAAAGTATCTCTTTGAATGTTTAATATTTTCGATAAGAAAAATCGATGGTATAAAGTGTTAAGTGTAATATGTATAGCCGAAGTATCTCGTTGAAAGATAAATATATCTACACAGTTGCACCGAAATGGAGCGAGGAACCGCAGAACACATCGCTGCTTCTCGGTCGGAACGGTCACGCGTCGTGCAAAGCGAATGGTTACCCACAACCTCAGACCCACTGGTTGAAGAAAGACGGTAAATTGTATGGATTATCAAATATAAGATACAGTATCATCAGATTATCTGTTACATTCTAACAATCAAACGCTTTTTAATGGTAAAGCGGGCAACGTAGCAGTTGTGCTTCTATGGTAAGAGTTCACCGCCGCCCTAGAAGAGCCGCGTCACGATCCACGACATGTTGCCGTATTTTTACGTCACTTAAACGGTATCATTTTAGGAGCTCCATTCAGCAAAACACAACAAGTACTGTTTCACGCTGATATTTTGTGAGACCGTGGTATCACTTTGGATGAGCCGGACCAATTAGTTTGTCAGCATAGGCTTCAGCGTTGACTTACAGCATACTCGGCGTGAAACGGTACTTGTACTGTGTTTCGGAGAGTGAGTGAGGATGTCGGAGTCCCTTTAAAGTGGCGTAAAAAGCCGGCAACACAACAAATGCTTGGATTGTGGCACCGTTTTCTTGGGTGGCGGTGTTCTCTTACCATATAACAGACCTACCTGCTCCGTTGTCCGCTATACTATAAAAAATATATGATTTACTTTTTTAAGTTCTATTAGCTTCCAGTCGTCATTAGCATAAAATATTGTATTAGGTTAAATTCTAAATAATGTAATATTTTTCTATCTCGATCAAGATATTCGAATCCATCAAGATTTATCTGTTATTCAGAATTAAAATTAATCAGAATTAAAACTAAAATTACATTTCAAAATGGCGGATTAACGTGATTTCAAAATGGCGGCTTTCTTTATGATTTTGTCAACTAAGATTACTAATTATAGAGTATACCTACTTATACGAAAATAGTGATGGAAATTCATACAGTTATTTTTATATCATCTACAGTTGTATCAGAAACATGGAGACCAGTCCTAGAAGTGGCTGGTGGAGGAGTCTTGAGTCTGTCAAATGGCTCTCTTATCTTCGACTCTGTTTCGCTATCTGACGCTGGGCTTTATACATGCCATGTTGAGAATGGTGTGGGGGAAGCGCTAAGCAAAACTGTATGGATTTCTGTGAACAGTGAGTATATTTGTAAACATTGTTTTTTATATTTACGTTACATATCAAATTCTTAGAGATTTTGATGCCATGTGATTTCACAATATTTGGTGAATTTCAAAGGTTTTTGACAATTTAACAATGACTATTTTTTATACAGGTTATTACTATTCATCAAAATAAAATCACATTTTTAGGCGTTAATTCGTAATGAAAGTCGTATTGGGATTATTCTCCTATTTAGATATATATATAAGTATTAATTACAGTTATCCAACCTAACACTAGTCTAAAATAGCTTGAATTTTTTTCTTAGAACCAGTAACGTTTGACGTCTCATCAAGAAACTTAACAGCAAAATTGGGTCAGCAATTGAGCATAGAATGCATAGCGAAGGGCGATGATCCCATTCGTATGCTGTGGACAAAGAATGGAAAACCTATAAACCCACTTACTCAACGGTCAGTATACACAAAAATATACCTAACAAACCTACTAATAACCTAAGGTTTTATGTTTGAATAAATAATTTTTAAATAAATCTTGCTAATTTTTTTATCTGTTTTTTTTAAATAAATATGCGCTATATTATTATAGTATAATTTAAAAATTATTATATAGAAATTACACTTGTAGCGTAAAAATATCAGACATAAAAACTGAAGATGGGATGTCGAGTATATTGGAGCTACTACAGACTGAAACAAGTGATGGTGCTCTATACCAATGTAAGGCTGGCAATCCATACGGGGCTGATGTGTATTCGGTGTTTCTTACAATATTGGGTAAGTAATATTCTTATTGAAGGTATAATATAAAACTTTATTGCTAAAAAATTCTTTAAATGTAACCACATGTATCGATAATTAATGATTCGTTAATATTTATTAATATTCAATTTGATAATGGCCAAATTTTATTTTATTTATTATACTAAATTGAAATACCATAAGTGGGTTTTTTTTATAAAAAATAATGGCAAGCGAGCTGGAAGCTCACCGAGGATAAGCAGTCCTCCGCCCATGGACACCTCTTGCCGTTGCAGGTCCGCACGTGCGTTGCTGACCTACAACATTGAATATAATCTATTCTTACACAAGTTTTCATAAGTTAGGCATATTATTTTTTAAGTTTTTATATTTTATATGTATCTTTTGGATAAATTGTTATATTTCAACAAAAATACGTACAAAAACCAAATTATTCCAACGTGTGAGCTCGTTAGCTTGTGCTAATTTCGTAGACTTCCAGCATAGCACAGCTGTGGCATCGTGATACGTAGGATTTATGCTTGACCTATTTCATTTAAAGTTAAACGTAATTTATAAGAAGAAATTGGTATTTGTATGTCTAGCTATAGCTTCACCGATTTGTGTAATTTTGATGTTTTGTGTGTCACTTGATTTTTCCATAGTTTAGCACTATTCAATCATTTTTTTTTGGCTTAATTTTAATGTCGATTATACACAAATATATTTAGATAATAATTTCATGCAACATAATAAAAGCAAAGCTTATTTTCTTCGATATTTTTGAGATATGTGATATACCTACACTATAAATTAATAAATTTTATGAATATATTTAATATTATTTTTTATAGAACCACCATTACCGCCCAGTGATTTGTCAGTGGATTCAGTGAAAAGTCGTTCAGTGCGTTTGTCGTGGATAGACAATACAAGATCTCTTGCTCAGTACTACACTCTACAGATAACAAACACCCAAAGATTGTCATGGAGTAGTGCAAGAACTATAAATGTTACCAGGTATTTTTTTTAATATAAGTTAAAAATTATGCTGAAGCATAGGATGACGCAATCATTGCACCAACTCAGCCGGACTGATACCATGAACCAACAAAATGATAGCGTCAAACAGTATTTGTACTGTTTCGATGTGTATGTGAGTGTATAGTCCCACTAAGTTATAAACAAAACTAAAGCTTGAAGTTTTGCGAGGATGACCATGGGCGGTGATTATTTTTACCTTCATGGGACACCCGCCTGATTCGTTATCACCACCATTATGTATACTTAAATGGTAAAGCTGAAGAGTTTTTTGTTTAAACGCGCTTATTTCAGGAACAGCAGGTGCGATTTTAAAAATTATTTCAGTGTTAGATAGTTAATTAATTGAAAAAGACTATATATTATATTACATTATCCAAAAATTCTTATTTAATACCAATAATGTATAAAACAAACCAAAAAAAATTACTTAGTAAGATGTGTGTGTTAAAGTTATTCTTTCTGATGTTTAAAAACCGTACGAAGCTGGAATGTGTTATTAGAAACATATGATAATATTAATAAAATACACATATATACATACAATGTTATACATAGCCGTAGTTATAGAAGCTAACCAGAATTGTCATCACCAACAATAGTTCTTTTAAAAAAATTACTGTTATTTAAGATTATAAAGTTGAAAAATAAATAGAATTAATAGTACGCTGTCTTTAACTAATAAATTCAATATTATATGTTAAAATAATCTTTACAATATAATGTGATAGTATAAAATAGATTCATGTTCGATTGAAGATGCAAGATTCGATTTTAAAAGATTATTTTTTTACCTAAAAATAATTAATCCTAATGTCATAATTTGATAGTAAGAGTTAGTCCCGTAGGATTAAAATCATCTTTGTAAATTGAATTACTATTACAATTTTAAAAAAAGGAAAACGCAGAGTGGGATGTCCCACCACACGATGGATAGACGATCTCACGAAGGTCGCGGGCAACGGCTGGACCCAAATCACTCAAGATCGTAACAGGTGGACGTCTTCGGGGGAGGCCTATGTCCAGCAGTGGACTTGATATGCTGATGATGAATTTAAAAAAATATAGTTTTGTTTATATTAATAAGTTATCTTAAAATATTTTGATACTATGAATTAAGTTTCACATCATCTTCGTAAACTTAAGTATTACTTAGACACAATGAATGAGCGAATAAAGTACTTATTATAATACAATAGGTCAGATGAAATACGTCACACAATGAATATAGAACAGTTACAAGCGGCGACAGGCTACACTGCAAGAGTAGCTGGCGGGAACCAAGCAGATCTAAGTCCTTACAGTGTGCCTGTCAGATTCACTACCGCTGAAGAAGGTTGGTAAACTATTTACGTAATTCTAATAGTTTTAGTAAATGTAATTGTTTTATGACAGCCATTGCTTACAGAGTTTGATAATAACCAACAATATACAAATCCGCTGTTTAAATTACTGCCGCCATCTTGTTTTAAAAAACCTTAAACCGAGACTTAAATTTGTTTTGGTACCAAAGTCGTAGATTAAAATTTAAACGATACCCATATGGAAAATGGTTGTGAGTAAGATGTACCTGGTATTATACTTTATTAGACGTAAAAACTGTGTATTATTATTATGATACCACTAGCTCACAGAATACCAGCATGAAACATTACTCGTACTGTGTTTCGCTTGCTTGGCGCTTGAAGCGGCGTAAAGTCCGGCTACATAACCAAAGCATGAATTGTGATTTGTGTGCGGTTGTCTATGG
>DWCF01004068.1:0-17576 GCA_018230265.1 Delias oraia
CAACAACAGTGCTAGAAGTAAATGTCGTTACGCTTGCGATTATTTTATTTAGGTCGCCAGAGACGCGTAAGCTAAATATAGTATAATAAAAGAAAATCTGACGGTTAAAGAGGTTTTTTACAAACATAATTTTATAGTACTTTTGAGAAAAAAATGCAAATAAATACAGTAAAAAAATCAGCAATTACATTTAGAATTAGATAGGGATTATAACAGAGAGTTATAACATTTAAAAATAATTATTAATAGAAATATATCAATTATTAAAAAGTTTTAGATACGATGCTCTTTACCAATTAAATAACTGAGTTATATTTATAGGGTTTTAATTAAAATACTATTATCACGAAAGCATAATCCATCAAGTTTCATATCTGTTTTAATGCTACATAATATTTGTTTTAAATACTAGGATTATACTCTCAATTGCAGATATTTCAGCTTACAATGGACTTTCATTACCATTGGTTTTGAGAGCCATCATTCCGTTTAGCACGAACTCAAACTAGTGCAAAGTGAAATTCAATTTAAAATCAACAAAAATGGATCCCGTCCATTTCCGGCGCGGCCGCCCACTGGTGACTTTAATTACTTTTTATTTCCAACCAACTAGTGTAGATTGCGTATTTTTGATGCGCGGCTGATTTTATTATTAGAGTTTTTTTGTTCGAGCTGTTATGTTTTATCAAAAAGATGTTATACTTTTCATTATTAAAAGTTATCAAAATACTAGATCATAAACGAATGATATGCATTTTCAGGCAGGATAGAGGTTTAATTAAACTGAATTGTTTGCAATGATTTCATAAGTAAGAATAATATTATATAGCACTAGTTTATTAATTTTAACTAACAGAACACTTTATTAGTTAAGTAACTTGAATAAAGAAAAGTAAATCAAGTTTTTTATGCATTTTACTTCTATAAATTCTTGAAATATGTAAAAAGACAAGTTATACTAAACTTTCAAAATTATTTCAAAACATAATAAACTGGCTTATAGTTTATGGAAGCAAATTCCAACAGTAAATAAAGCAGTTGACTAAATTGTCTTAATCGAGTTATGCAAATACTAGTCCAAGTATGTCAGACATTACATTGTTAGAGCAAACAAAGTCTTGAGACTTGGAACTGAACTGGCCCCGCGTCTAATCTTGTTTAGTTCCAACTTAGCTTATCCCACAACTTTATGATGGGCTAAAGTTTAACTTTAAGGTTAACGTGGCGTCATGAATTTAATTTGAGGGCTGAGCTTAGCTTAACTTAGAAGTCAGACAAGTACTTAGAGCTAGACTATAAAAGAACAACAAAAAAGTAGCGTTGGTTGTAAAATATTTCATTTTGTAATTATTAATCTATTTGGTCTTTGGGAGAGCTAAACAGTAGTCAGATTTAACATTGTCTTACCCCCCGGGAGAGCTATACTGAAGCATATAGCTAATGCACTAATAGGGCCAGCTCGTCCGAAGTTATATTAGGGTTCTAAAATACCAGCCTGACAGTACTTGTAGTGTGTTTCGCTTAGTGAGTGATGATATTGGAGGCATTTAAATTTTATAATTTATTCATTTATAATTTTAATAAAAAGCCGGCAATACAACCAAATCGTGGATTGTGGCGCGGTTGTAGATGGGCGGCAATGATCTCTTACTATAGAAGAGACCCGCCTTCTGCGTTGGCCACTATATCTACCATAAAAACATAATAGGAAATTAGATCACATCACGTTTAACATAATCAATTAATTACATTTACCACTAAATTGCATTATATTATTAACAAGAAAAAAACAAAGAGGTTTTAATAACGTACTTTCAAGATATGCAAAATAGGCTAATCAATAACCTTCTGCAAACAATTGAACAAAACTCATAAATTTCGCCCAATCGAAGAGCAGTTGGTACTCGGCTAGTGTCAATTGTTTTGTTGCCGGGCGAAGCTTCAACCGGTTTCACCCGTCAATTGTATCCGGGCTTGAAGTTCGTGATCCGTTAGAATTGCTAACTTTTCTGAGGCATAGTTTTTGCTTTGTTCCCGTTTGTAGGATTTCCAGGCCTTTTTGAATAAATGGAGATGCGGTCGGCGGAAATATGTATATGACATTTGTTAGCCGGGTTTGCAATATTTTTTATTGAAACTGGAAAGGTTACAATTTATTACGAGTAGAATCTTGTTTTTTCTTATTTTGTTTAATAATAAAGAATGTTAAAAATTAATCAAACTTTAAATGCAGGTACACATTATCTTTGTGAGACGTCCACCTTATAAAAGTCACCGAAAGACGCTGCATGAAGGTCGTCTCCGACAGGTATACGTGGAGCTTCAAGGCGAGGCCTATGTCCAGCATTGGACGTCTTACGTCTTAAATGACTATGATGATGATGACACATTATGCAATTAAAAGTATACACATACGCTTTATTAATATACTCTCGAACTGAAACAAAAATTTTATTATTTTGAAGAGCTTTATTAGTGCTAGGGTACTTCACATAGCAAAAAATAGTGTAACATATAGTAATTATATCACTATCATTCTATAACTAATTAATTATATAATTAACTATATCTAGCTATCAAGGCAAAACAAGTGAAATCGCTTTAAGAAACTCGAGGATAAATAAGTCAAAATAGTTTGGTATTTAAATGAGTTTGCACTCGGCGACTTACTAACTTCAATATAAAGTAAGCACGTCTTAGACTAAATACGTCATTGTTCAAGGAATCTCAAGTTGACATTAAAATCTGCTTTGTTTCGTTCAAGGAAGCTTAAAATAGTCGCAGATTTGAATGTACTCCAAATTAGGGTGTAAAGCTTAGCTAATATAATAAATATCAATTATAATTCCTTTCGTTCTGTCTGTTATTTGGTTTATATTGCAAATGTCGAGTGTATAAATTGACCAGATGAATAGTTTCAAATACATTTTCATCAGTTTCAATTTAAAGCTGAAACTAAAGTATATAAAATAGAAATAATTACATTTATATATAGAGATACTTATATACACGTATTACTGCTGTAGCATGATAAAAACACAAAGTATTGACATTTTGCCTACAAACGTTAATTTTTTGAGTCGTTCTTGTTTGTTCTAGTACCCGCAATATTAAAGTAGTTTATAAGATTACTCAAAAGAGGCTCCAAAATATTCAATTCAAGTAAACGATATATTTTTAATATTTTCTCTCCCCACCATTAAATAACAAAATACCTGAAAATCTCTGAGCTAACGCTAACAATAGACAGTAAGTACTTGTATAAAATATTCCAAACGGAAAGCCTAAAATATAAACGAATAGAGGCAGAATAGCGGAGCAATTGAAAAGTAAAGGCACGATGGGATCTGTATCAAACCGGCCGAGCTTCGCGAAAAACTTTGGATTTATTCTGAGCTTAATTAAAGTTTTGCCCCCGGAGGTGTACATATAGTGATACTTTTAGATTATGGTTTATTTTTCGTCATTTTCTATGTTATCTTTAACTTAACATACTTTGTTTGTCGAGAGCCACGTAGCTAAGTGGTTTAATAAGTCTAGTATGAAAGCGAGAGGTATTGGGTTAGAATCCGGACAATTATTAAATTTTGATTTAATTTATAATTTTTTTGATCTTTGAAAGGACTTGACATTAGCCGGGTGAGTGTCTTAATACTATTGCACCCATGGGAGAGCCATGCAGAATTATATGCGGACACTCTAATTGGGCCGGCTCGTCCGAAGTAATAGCACGGGCTCATAGAATACTCTGCTAGAAATGGTAATTGTACTGGAAAGGGTATTTCTACTGTTTTTCACAGAGTAATGAGAGTATTGGAGGCCCTTAAAATGCCGCTGAAGTGTCGTAAAAAGCCGGCAATACAACCAATGAGTGAATTGTGGCGCGCTTATACGTGGGCGGCGAGCGGTATTCTTTAACCATATAGGAGACCCACCTGATCCGTTGTCCGCCATATTACATATAAAAATCTTTCTTAGTACTCGAAATTTTCCAGATATGCAACACTATAAATATAATGTTTTAAAAAGTGCCACATTGGCTTTATATTTCAAGGGATGTAAAATAGGATGCAAATTTGTTAAAAATAAACAAATGATTTAGTGAATAGTATAGGTTGATTTCATTTTATTCTATAAAGATAAGTTTATAGTTATAATTAAGAAATGTGTTATAATGTGAGTCTTTATTAGATCATCTAATATTTCAATCCGAAATAAATCCGTAAGCAAGTTAACACTCGAGTAGATCCAAAAGAACTAGCTGTTTACATTTACAACTGAGGGCCTAAGCATCATGACACATCATGTTCTGCTAAAAGTGTTCGCTGTTCGTCGCGTAGTATGAACTATTTCACCTGCTCGGCCGCTGCAAATTTAATCAGAGCCCGATGCACCGGAATTTCACCGAATGTACTCCTTCATGCTTTTTAACTATTCCCACAAAAATATACATTTGAATGGTCATAGAATTTGTACGCTTTTTGTTTGTAAAATTTTATTTCGAGCTGATATTCTGAAAAGTTCGTATTTAAATTCACCTTATCAAATACGAATTATATCATACTAAGTGAGGTAATTTATTTGAATTACAAAGTTCAATTTATTCATAGATTTTAAAATGTATATTTTGTAAAATAAATATCTTAATTTTATATATTTCGTGAAATTAATATTAATTGGAAAATTACTTAACATGACTATGAAGAAGTTTAACTGTGTCTTTTTTTAAATATAAGAAATATAGAAACCAAAGCGTTCCCCGGTGAAAACGATCTAAAAATTCGATAAGCTCTATTCAAATTCACTTCTATCTGTTATGTAAATCAAGTTTTTCTGTCAAAAACCCTCCAGTTGGCCCAGATCCTTTATCCAACACTGAGTCTATTGAGCCAGAGGCCTGCTTCAATGGTTATTTGTCAACTTAATTTGAATAAAGTCGAACCCTTTCCACACAAGTTGGGGGTGAATAGAAAACTTTTGCGGAGGAAAAAATTGTTCGGAGTATATTTATTTATGTCATTATTGATAATAACAATGACATGTTAAGTTATTTTTATTGATATTATATGGTAATGTTTTAAGAATAAGGAAAACAATAATCAAAACTTATCTTTTAAACAAAGATTTTTACAGTGATTAAATAAATTATAATATCATTAAAATTATAAAAATATACTTTTATTATTGTGTAAATAAAGAAATAGTCAACAATCTATTACATCTTCATCTAAATCTTTACTTAAAGTTTGCGCATTTGCAAACATAATATAAGACATGATATCAATAAATTATAACTGACTATGTAGCTCGACTGATAATACAATGAACGATGCTGTGGTTTGTGTTGGCTACGCAGTAATGTCGTAGAACCATAATTCGTAGCTTACCGTGACAAAACCGTAGCACTGGTAAGTCATCCCTCTTCGTGAACTATTGAGTTCAAGCTGGTTCAGAATGATTTATATTTGCTGGAAATGAAGTTGCTGCTATTGCAGTGTTTGGTATGATTTAGACAGATAATTTGTTTTATTTACACTATAAAACAAGTTTACCAACTCTGGAAATGCCGAAAATTTAGTTGCTTTGGCCTAGTTTATAAAAACTTCAAGATACATTAATTATAGACATACATATGTCCATAATTGAATTATAATTTTCTTATAAAATAGAGAGGCAAACGAGAATGACATTCATCTAGGACAAGTGGTTATCTGCACAAGGACATCCCCAGCATTTGCTGGACTGTGGGTGCGTTGCTAGAAATTTTTATATTATTAATCATATGTGAATTTAAAAAAGTGTTAGAGTGAAGACCACGGACCGGTAAACGCAGCGTGGGACGTCCACCCACAAGGTGGACAAACGACCTTATAAAGGCCGGCGGAAGACGCTGGATGCAGGTCGCCTCCGACAGGTATTCATAGGTCCAGCAGTGGACGTCTTACGGCTGAAATGATGATGATAATGATGACGTGAATTAAATCTTTTTGATAAAGATTAATATTATATTTCTAATTACAGTGAGCATTCCATCATCTTTACTTGTACGTAGCTAGGTAGGTGAGCCTACTAAAGATGTAAAGTATGTACATGAATAGAGACGTAACTCGTAAGTTATATGACAAGGCCCGCAGTAAAACAACCGAGGTTTACATAACGGCAAGAGTCACTCCGACAGCTTGCATATCTCTAATTCAAATGAGTGCTTTCGTAGTTGGCCATAAACTTGGATGGTCTTAAAATATAACTTCAATCTATGTGGTTTCCTGTTTCTAATTAAATTATGAAAAATTTGTATAATAATAATTAATGTTTGTAAGTTTATCTATATAGAATTTTATTGATATTAAACAATCATTTTAGATGCAAATAAATATTTTAAAAATGAAATCGATTTTTAATTAATTTTTCTGGCGATAGACGTAGCTCTAATGTTAGGTAGCTGAATTTATATATTTTTCAAAGTTTGATATATACAAAGTCTTGTGATATATATAGTAACATTGGTAAGATTTTTGAAAGAATAACTTCAATAAAGCTACATCAGAGTAGATTGGAAGCGGTTTTGAAAATGTACTTTAATATGTTTTAGTGGTTTGCTTCAATTTAGGTAACTGAAATTCCTATGCGGTAAATGTAAATATCGAAGATGTACTTTAATGTGGGCGTTGAGAAAAGTTGGGAAAACTCAGTATCGTATTTGTCTTAAACAAAGTGTAAGGAAGATGCATAAAAGTGCTACTGCAATTTTTATAGCACTTTATTCTTTGAATATCTTTTATCCGTTTTCTTATCTCATACAGACCGCTTTTCTACCCACATAGTCTCAGTAAAGTTCTGCATAAAGTAATAACAAATATAAGCCCTACGTATTAATCATCTTACTTAAAAAAAGTCACAACTATCAATGAGTAAAGCTATATTTTAATATACATTAGATTCTAAACAATAAAGGCCCAATGCAAGTGATGTCACACAAAGCCATAAAAAGTTTAAACATCTTAATAGTTGGCAGACAGAGAGGGGACCGGGGTTGCGGACTTGTGGCCGTAATCTGCAACACACTGTCCTCTAATTGTGGTCTTAATTGCCCCTGCCTCCCCCCTTCTTTATTCTTGTTACTGACACACGGTTCTATAAGATAGATAAATTGAAATTTGAAACTCATTATTACTAACTATAATTGAAAAGTTTTAAATTATGAAGCCCAAAGCGACAACCCTATTGAGACCTTTTGAACGGGTAAACACTAGGAGTTTTGAAGTGCAAGTTTTGATAACGCGCATAAAGAATAAGGAAGTCACATAAGAGTTCACAAGACTTAAGCAAGCGATTTTATTGTAAAACAAGCGTATATCTAATGTGATAATTAATATAATTAATAATAATTATAATTAATAATTAATATAATTAATTTAATTCTTTGTACATAAAAACTTTAGTTAACTCTATCAATATTTTGTTTTAGTTTCTATAATTGATAATACATTTATGGTACTTATACTAATAAGACAGTTTTTTCAAAGCTACAAGAGACTAGAGTCGCTTTGTGTGTTTGGTAAAAAAGTATTAAGTTGAATAAATAAATTGTAAATTCATTTTTGTCGCTTGTATGTACGGACGTTCTGGCCAACACATAACATCTGGCTGGAGGCCTAACAATGCCAAGTGATACTTCCATTATAGCAAAATTACAAATCGCCTAGCAATGTTTATCTAGCGTAAACGATATGTGAGTATCATTATTCTAATATATACTATATATTGTAATAGTATGTATTATACTTTTGTTTACTTATTATTATTTATATTTATATATATATATATTTATAACCTATTATTATACCTATATATATATAGGTTTATTATAACATTAAGTAATCACATTAAAAGGATTTGTTACAATATTTTGATACAGATTATATTATATTTAATATTGCACATATTTAACAATCGCGTAAGAAATAATTCGAATAATAATCTTTTATTTTTATTAGAAAACATCAATATACCAACACATTAGACTGTAAGCATCAGTCTAGTCGAGGAAGAACACGTCCGGTAGATTGCAACAGGAAATTAAAACAGGCTTCTTTTTTTGCAACGCTTGCGTACTTAAGCCGTGTGATGTGGCGAGAACTAAACAAAGGTATGTGTATTTAGCGGTTTTTAAAAGTATAATAGAACCTAATGTAAATGTATTTTTAGCCAAAGCTATTTATTTTGCCTGTGTATTTTTCGTTGGAAATTCTGCTATTTTATTACTGTTTTTAAAAAGGTGTATAAATATTTTAATATGCATAAGTTATAGCATAAATTTAGTTATTTTTTTATATAGTATGATGGAAAACGGAGCAGGTGGGTCTCCTATTTGGTAAGAGAACACCGTCGCCCATGGACAACCACGCCACAATCTGCGTATTGATAGTGTTACCGACTTTTTGCGCCTCTTGTGCGGCACTTTCATGGGCCTCCGATATCCTCAATCACTCTGCGAAACACAGTATAAGTACCGTTTCACGCTGAGTATTCTGTGAGCTCGTGGTATCACTTCGAACGATATGGGCCTATTAGAGCGTCAGCACATGCCTCAGCATAGCACTCCCACGGTTAAAGATTGAGTTCATTTAATGAGTAGTTATTGAGATTTTTTTAAAATTCTACAAAAATAAATGTTTAATACAAAAAATAAAACAAAACTGAAATCATATTGATTACTTGACTTTTGGATTCTTTATAAAATAAATTGTCTTGTTTACCCATTCTAAGTTTTAGCACCTGAAATGCTAACAAAACAACTTTGGCGAAAAACTCAAAACAAATTTTTGTAAATTGCTGGTTTTATGGTGAAATCGGTGATAATCTGCGAAAATACTAGTCATTTCCTTTTGAACAAGCTTGTAAACAATCAACCTTAGTGGTACAAATTGCTTTTGAAATACTCACTGTGCAAGATAATTTTTACGTGGATACAAATAATAAAGTTGACAAAAAAAATAAATAATAATATTCATCTGTATGTAATATTATCTGAATCATAAAGATTTGGTTTAGATTCTAGTCAGAAATAAAATTAAAGCAAATTTTGTAAAACTTTATTTCCAACTCTAATTCTTTTGATGTTCAAAATCATGTAAGCTTTAGATGTTGTCATAACTATATACGCTTTGCCTAATAGTGTCTAAATATTATCGCACCCGTGCGAGAGCCATGCTAAAGCATATGCTGACGTATTAATTGGGCTAGCTCGTCTGAAGTGATACCACGGGCTCACATAATACTCGGCGTGAAACCGTATTTGTACAGTGTTTCGCAGAGTGTGTGAGGATTTCGGAGGCCCTTTAAAATGATCCTTAAGTGGCGAAAAATCGGCAACACAACCAATCCGCGGACTGTGGCGTGGTTGTCCACGGGCGGCGGTATTCTCTTACCATATAGGAGACCCACCTGCTCCGTTGTACGCTATACTATGAAAAAAATAAGGCGTTACTGTAAAATATCTTTTGTTTTTACTACTCGTATATTTAAGATTAACAGTGGGTAGGTTTGAGCCAAAAATCACCTGAATATAGAAAGTAAGGCAGGTGCAAAACCAAACGTAAATAAGCTGTACCCACAATTTGCAGATTTCCCGACAAACACTACTTTCTTATCCTCATTGTGGCAAATTGTTGGCTTCCATTTTATTTTCGATATTAATATAAGATACAAAAGATCACGTATTAGCTATAGAATTTATATTGTATACTTACAGACGTGTTTTCTTACTGTTTCATAATTTACGCAAAACCTTAAATCTATATCTATAAGTATGTCTACTTTTGTATTTCTGGTACGATTAAATGGAGACGTACGGAAAGTTTTATAAGCAAAGCTGTCGATACTTTTTGATAGAGGATAGATGGAGGTTACTCCATATGTCAGAAATGTCAGAATTGTTGCCATGCAAACTATTGTAAATATAAATCTCGATAGAATATTAAATTTTTATTTAAATAAACAATACGATAATATTTAATGATAAACTATTAAATCCTAATAATTTATCGCAATTTATTAAATAGCGCAAAAAATAATCAAGAAACGAAATGCAAAAACAAGTCCCAACAAAAGAGTTGCAATTCGATTTACGTGACACACGTCTGCGTCTCAGGTAGGAGATGCAGCGGTGCTGAGCTGTAATCATGTTTCACTTGAAATCGAGTCTGTGAGTTTGGGCATCGCGTTATCGGATTTGGAAAACGCGTGCTGAATTTTGAGAATAGACTTGAGTGCACGTTTTCAATGGCTTTAAGACATGGTTTACCGAATTATACAATGCTTTTGTGGACTCCTACAAACTATAGTTTCAGTTTGGTGAAAATATTAAAAACATTGCGCATATTAAAGCTAATTGCATGAAGTTAATTTAAAGGCTAATTATGAATAACTGATAATGATACGTAAGACTAATTAAACTTTGAGTTTATTAAATGAATTCAGAAGTATTAAATTAATTTTGCAAATATGGCCTGAAAGCTAAAAACACGACAAAAATGTTGACTTAATCTTTATGACAGTAGAAAATGTTGAAATTGTGAATAAATATGAATATTAAGAGCGATTCAAATGTCAGGGGAGTTTTAAAGTGAAATATAAAATGTTTTGGATTTAGGCCAAACAGCGCACAAGAATATTACATTATTACACACGCTTTAACATCTAGTAGAGGCAGAATAAGTGAAAGATTTGGCAACATTATCAAATGGTGGGATTTTATGTTTAAATATGTAATGATTCCCTTTTTCTCCAACTTGATATCACTATGAGACGCACTGAAAGAGTAATATTCTAACAAAAAAGATGATATTAGTTTAAAAAATAGCGTTACAATAACATATAATTAAGTCACATAGATTAGAACAAAGATTACACTGGTCAACACAAGTCTTGTTTCCTTTATATTTTTTTTCTGATATTGGGTATTTCTATGGTATATATTCAGTAAGAAAAAAATACTGGAAGATTGCTAACAGCTTCAGATTTTGAAATATAGACTTTTATTATATTGATAGAAAACTACAGAAAGTTAATAAATGATGTTAACAAAATTTCTATTGAACACTATCAAATTATCTTTTATACGATTTTCTTGAATGAACGACTTTAGGTAGATCACGTTGCAAACTCCAGCAGTAGTCTGCCATCATATGTGAGTCCCACCTCCCCTGATACCGCTCTTCCATTCTTAGAAGATCAATATATTAAAACAAAAAATGTATAATTGAAAATTTCATAAACTTACTAAGTAAAATATTAATAATAACTATCAATATTAATTATTAATTAAGTAAATAATAAAACAAAAAACACGTAAACGAAATAAGCGTTGTTTATGATAATTAAATATCTTCCGGAATCTACTTCAATTTTGATGGTTTTCTAACTTGCGAAGTATGCAAATATCCTAATTATTCGGAACAACAACAATTCTTGTATCCAAACTCCGAGGCATTTCGTAGGTTTGGTACGGATCACACTATTGATTGAATATTCAAGCCACCGACACTTGCACTCCGAATATGTCGGCTACATGTTTCTGAAATTCTGACGTCTACTTCGATTATACCTACTGTAAATTAGCCTTTATTGTTATTAAAACGCGTTATGCTGAATTACCAAAGTTAATAAATGAATTACCGTTAAATATTAAATCTAGGTATTCCGGCAATAATAAATTGGGCAAACGTGTACTTTTTGAATACTTCTTAGAAATAAATCGTGTATATATATATATGTTTATATGGATCAGTCTGTATTTGAATTAACTTTTAAGCCGGTGTCGGTTGGCCCGTATTGTAAAGCGAGTGTGATATGTGAATTGTGATGCTACTTATCTGGTTTGAAGATACAATTATAAACTTTTTTTTATATCGTTTATATCATATATAATAAATACTTTACCTATTTGTACTGTAATTCTGTCTAATGACGATATTCGGTACATGGAAAACCCTTTTTAAGATTTATGTCACACAAGGAGAGTATTGTATATTGAAAAATTAGTATTATTCTTAAATAAATAAAAGAATCTATTCAAAGAATTAAAACGAACTGTATTAGAATTTTAGCAAAAATTTTTAATCGTTTATATAATATTTATTCTCATTTATGTATATAACGATATGTTGTCATAATTTTTAAGACTGGTTTACTTTATAATTAATGATATGATAAAAAATTGGAGCAAAGTATGAAAGTATTTTAGTACACGAAGTATGTGTTAACGAATTGTTTAGAGCATTTAGCGAATAGCAGATGTAATATAATTCAGGCAGCATGAGTGCTTTCGGGCGCAGCTGCCGCTGAGACGTTTTCTCTTTCACAAGCGCTAAAAAGCGCATAAAGCCGTGTAGCCGATTGTGAACATATGGTCTAAGTTTAAAGCTTACGATATATGTTTAGCATAAATCTATAATCATCTGCCTATATTTTCATAAGTCTGTTCAATATTTTTAATAGTGAAATAAATTTTTGGTTAAATTTAATTGAAACCATGTTAAAACTTCCATGGGCGGTTAAAAAAGGTACATCTTCATGATAAACTATTCATTCCGATACTATAATATATTATTGTTGATATATTTTTCAAAATATATGATTATGTAGATTTTTAAATATGTAAATATATTTCTGTTCACTTATATGAGGTATTTTGCTTTAAAATTCCGCTAAAAACGATTCCGCTAAGAACGCATTCCGCTAAAGTGTCTAACGTGGTAGGCACTTGAGAGTGGAGGACAGCCCTGAGTGCTCTCCACACAACTACTGTATCGCAGATAGTTCAGATTTACGAGCAGGTTCGACGCCCGTCGTGTGCCGACACACTGAAATTCTCAGCATTTATTACTAATCCCCGTTACTATTTTTATTCATGTGTTATAAAAAAATAACACATAAAACTATGGGAAAAAGTACAATTAAAACAGAATTTATTTTAAAAGCATTTAATACATATACCATATATGGAAATGTTCAATAAACCGGTTAAAGAAAATCTAATCTCACACGAGAAGTCAAATAGAAAAACTGGTTGATAAAGTGACAAGTCACTAAATGCTAGTAATTTCCATTCGTGGCACGTTAGCTTCAGTTAACATGTTTAAGTTTAAATTTTCTCGCGAAAATGGAAAATGGCATCGGTACGTGCTTAAGATATTTTCCGAATACTAAAATATAATTATTGAAACTTCACTCACTATCTGTAATAATTTTTATAACAAAGAAGACCATCATATTTAAATCCAATTTCTTAGAGTTCATTGCGGTAAGACTATGTGAAATTATCATAGACAGCGCGTAAAAACCAAGCTCATTTTTTTTGTTAAAGATTAAATCATTAATTACTGAAAAATCTTAATAGATAATAAAATTTGTAATATACGTTCTATGGATAAATATTTTTGAATTTAAATATAATTTTTTGAATATGTCACGTACAAACAATTTTACCATTCGTATAATAAACGACTATGATAAAAAACTAACGAATCTATCCAATGTTTGATAAAACCTAACGAGAATCAAATTTACTTTGTGGCCATTCAATTTATGTTGATAAAAACGTATTGTTGATTTTGTACGTCCATTTTCCATCCAACTATTAAAAATACGGATTTAGTATAATGCAAATATAATTAATACCGTACCTACTTGTAATTATTTTGAAGTTTAGAAACCAACTCACCCGTGGGAGAGCCATGCTGAAGCATATGCGGACGCACTAATTCGGCCGGCTCATCCGAAGTGATACCACGGGCTCACAGAATACTCAACATGAAACGATACTTGTACTATGTATCGCTAAATGAGTGAGGATATTAAAAATACCTCAAAAATACCCTTAAAAATACCGCCTAAGTGTCGTAAACAGCCGGCAACACAACCAACGAACGGACTGTGGCGCGGTTGTCCATAGGCGGCGGTGTTCTCTTACTATATCAATAAAAGTAAATGTTAATTTAGATTTCATCACATTTAATTTTAATTCGTTTAATTATTAAAACATTAATTTATTTCTTATTATAATTTAAAGATATTTTATTATTTTCAATATACAAATACAATTTCTTTAAGAATAGTCTTTAACAAAATTATTACACGGTACTATATCAACACTTTAATGAGGGTAAATTAGAAGTGGCAAGTTCGTTGTTATTCCGAACTTTAATTTGTACAAAGATCGTATCGGTTATGATCGGTAGTTGATTAGGCGGCAGTGCCTCTTTCGCTTGATAAGGCTTGATATTTGGATACACACAGCCAAAATGAAAGTATTCTAGGACAATATAACAACAATTTGTTTTTTTATGGTGATGCGGACAACGGAGCAGATGGATTTCCTATATGGTAAGAGAACTCCACCTCCCAAGGACTACCGCACCATAGTACGCGCATTGATTGTGTTGCCGTCATTTTACTTCACTTAACCAGCATTTGTAAAAGAATATTTAGCAATAGTTTATTTAGCGAAATAAGTAGAAACATAGTTTCAAGGACAACTACCATTTCACGCTGAGTATTTCTGTGTGCCCGTGGTATCACTTTGGATGAGCCGCCCCAATTAATACGTCCGCATATGCTCCAGCATGGATTTACCACGGGTGCAACAGTATTAAGACATTCGGCGGGCCACTATCAAACCCTTCCCGAGACTGAATAAATTATAATTTATAATATTTCAGATCGGGATTGGATCCCGATACCTCTCGATTCGCGGTAGATTTATTAAACTTAGCTATGAGGTTCTCAAAATTTCTTGTAATTTATAATATGCTATAAAAACCATTAACTTAGATTTAAAATCAGTGAATTCTGGATTGAAAACCTTTTTCTTATGTTACTTTTTATAAACAGTAAGGAAAATATTTTTTATTTATGTAGTACGAGATGATAATCATATAGTGATGATTACGTAATTTAAATTGTTAAATATTCTATTATAAATCCACGATCTTCAGATATTTTTTATTGTTTCAATTGGATCAAATTAAAAGATTTTAAACAGTAAGAATTCTAAATGTTCGATGATGAAGTAATAGTTGCACACAGTATGTATTTAAGCCACAGTCTCAGCCATTATATCGCATGCAAGCTCGAGGTATCTGAGAGCGTATACAAATTACCGATGCTTGCATGAAATAGATTAGTGGCTGGGCCCGGCGAGTATTTGGCCTGCCGGTAATTTGGCCCGCTTCGTACCAACTTGGAATATTCCTTATCGCACCTATTCTTGGATTGATGATAAGCTATTACCTAAGGCGTACCTGAACATTTCGTCATGTGGCCTAGTTTTGGTTAATGGAGTATTTTTGTTGTCCCTTCTGAAAGCTTACAAGTTAGAAGTTTATCTTTTAAACTAACAGTACCATCAATACTCCCTGCACGTTATATCAGATAATATAACGTATGTTTAACATTAAAATAACATGAAACAAATAATTTATTACAACAATAAATAAAAATATTATTGCAAAAGATATTTTTAAGAATTTTTTTTTACATATCTTTTCTATTTCAAATTGTTATCACAAGTACAAACTGCTAACTAAAACACCTGCTGCAAAAATTAAAGCATATATTTGCAAATAGAAAAAGAGAATCGCTGCCTACGATAGTCGTAATTTAGCAACAAACAAAGAGCAGGACGCCACATAAACCTGCCTTGACGTCCCACCGCTCTACAACCACGAATAAATGAATAAACGTATCTTTTCAAATGGAAAAGCATACCGAAAAAAGGTACCGCGGAAAAATATAGCCGCTGAAGTGGTTTTTTACTGCGCAGTTGTAGGCTTCCACGCTAATCTCTTAACTCTTAGCGCGGAAACAATAAAATTGGTGAATTTCGTACGGGAAAAATGGAATTTTCAGCAACGCAGCTGAATTACAGGTCATGTGGTATAACTGTACGAAAAGACGTGAGTTTGGGTTGAAAATAGCTATTTGATATGTCATTTAAATTAAAGACGTTCACCATAGTTGAAGAAAGTATATTCCTTTCTTATTAGAAGGGCTTCATGAAATAATTAAGAGCCTTAACTGTGTAAAATATTTATCAATATTCATAGGCAAAACAAGTAAATTCAATTGAAGTAAAGACTGTTGAAGAACACACTCAAATTTGAGAACGTGTCCACAGATGGTATCACTAGATTGCCTCCGCCGCAGATAGAATCTTAGAATGACCTTCTTTCACTAGACCTATAACATGTTATAAATAATTTTATAAAAATATCCATTGAGCGTATAAAAGTATTTTTAAAACATATTTGTTTTCAGCTAAAAATAATTTTATCCCGTTAGTAGAGTTCATTGACATTTTAAAAAGTTATTTATAAATCAAATTCAGTCATTTTAGAGCTTTTCGCCAATTTAACGTTCAAAAATCTGAAAAAGATACCCATATAAATGCGGATAATCCATTTAAAGAGTTTTAACAAGCAATTAATAGCGCAAAATTCGTTAGTGAGTTTGTATGCAATTAAAACTCGAGCATATATGCGATATTTCGTTACTACGCCTACTTTAGTGGTAGGTGTTAACCTCAAAATTTGCTTTTAAATATAAGCCTACAATTGCCTCAAACTTGATATAATTATCGAATTTCATTAAAGCTCAGTTAATTGTTTGTACACTCTTTACAAATCATTTTTTGTAGGTAGGTAGATTTAATTTGTAGGTACCTACATATTATTAGAACTGACAAACAAGAAAATTTTGAATTTTGATAACAAAAGGAAATGTGAGTATATATGGTATAGCTAGTAAACTGAGCAGGTGGATTTTCTTTTCAGGTAAAAGGCAACTGTTGCCCATGCCAAAACCGCGCTTTGGTTTTGTTACCGGCTTTTATGCCACTTACTCAGCAAACCATACTACAAGTAATATTTCACGCTAGTATTCTGTGAGCCCATGGTATCACTTCAGACAAGCCGACTCAATTAGTGTATCAGCAAATGCTTTATGGATTTATAAAGACATCATGCAAAACAAGATGTATGAATACGAAAAATTTTAAAAATACGACTTTAACTTAAAAAATGTATACATAAAACACCATCCACCTTTATTATTTCATCTAAGATAAAACAATTATGAGTAACACATAAATATCTCAAACGAAAATTGTAAATACATTTTGTATTGCAAGAAAATATCGAGCTATTACGATCAAAAAATTATATATAGATTCAATGCTTAGTGTGAAACATATTTCTATTCTTTTAATGCTTTTAAAATGATATTCCATTGAATTCCCTTATGAACTAAAAACTCTCACCTCCGTATTTTTCCACAATACATATTTAAATGCAATAAATCTTCCAGCTGTCTCAGTAAGTTAAGCCTTTTGTTCGCGAGATGTAAACTTTAGGACGGCCCCTAAGGATATGAACAATGAAATTAAATTAATATGATACGGATGAAGCTTGGGGACAGTGGAAAATATTATATTTCTGTCATACAGGCTTTGGCGAATATAATTTTACTGTTTCAATGTGAAATATATATTTTTTTGTATTACCTTGAAATCCCTG
>DWCF01004069.1:0-17575 GCA_018230265.1 Delias oraia
GAAAGGTTCTCGAGTGGCGTACCGGAAAACGCAGAGTGGGACGTCCCGCCACGCGATGGAAAGACGATCTCACGAAGGTCGCGGGAAGCAGCTGTATCCAGATCACTCAAGATCGCAGCGGGTGGGCGTCTTTGGGCGAGTCCTATGTCCAGCAGTGGACTTAAATGGGCTGATGATGAAATAAAAAATCACGAAGATACCTGCAACTGTCCCTAGTGCGATCGGCCACCATATCCCAATGCCAGTAGTTGAGCGAGACTTCTACGTAATATGAATAGTGGCGGTAGTCGCAGTCCCAAAGCAGCATCCTAATAGAGGACAGTAGGTAGGGCTGGGCTAGTTGTACTACAATGGCGCCCGAGCCCAGTTGATGGCAAGTGTAGCCTTGTTCCCAGTCATAGTGTTCTGTGTCGCCATTAAGTAATGCGTTACGGGAACGACTGAGGAGAATAATAATTAAAATTTATTTTGCAATACTATGTATATCAGTAAGTTTGGACAAACTACTCCCTCTACAACTAGCTACACTTATTTTAAACATTATAGCTTACTGTTGGTTGGTAGTATTAATTAATAGTTTTCCGATGAATTTAATACCTAATACCCTCAATGACGACAGCGGACAGCTCAACCGTTGCAACATTATGGACAGGCTTTATGAGGCCGTCACAGAGCGGAGGCACGAGCGCCGTGTGCATAGCTTCCAGAGACACTGCGTGAAACACCTGTCAAACATACATTGCGCCGATTAAATAAAATATATCTATTTTTGCCCAACAGTTGAAATTGTATTCATTTTTGTGATATAATTACAACACAAGTAGCACGACCTGAAACTGTTTCAAGAAAATTTTATGACTATCTTAATTGCCCACCTTATTGACAGTATTGCTGGTGCCAACAATTTTTATATACTGCACCACCCTTGGCTCGAAATAAAGATTCTGCCATGAGCGGCAGAAGTAGTTACTGTGGTCGATCACACGGACCCAGTCCTTTTGGTCCACGGACAGCTCGATGAAGTACGCATACGACCTGCACAAATGGTTTCGAAACTAACACGTTTTAGAAAAGCTTGCGTGTGTCATAAGTCATAACATTATTTGATTAACATAACATACATAACTGCTAAAATAAAACAAACTATGCATATTAAAACAGAATTACACATTATATTATAAAACTTAATTACTAGCACATTGAAGCCACGACTATATCAGTTTATAAAATAAACATATTTCAGGGAAACGAGACCTTTCAGGACTGGAAAATCTACAGCTGAACAGCCACGCTTTTTTAAAAGTTTAGCGGACAACGGAGTGGGTGGGTCTCCTATATTATAAGAGAACATCGCCGCCCATGGACAACCGCGCCACAGTCCACGCAGTAGTTGTGTTACCGGCTTGTTGCGCCACTTAAGCGGCATTTTAAGGGCCTCCGATATTCTCACTCAATCAGCGAAACACAGTACAAGTACCGTTTCACGTTGAGTGAGTGAGTTGTGAGCCCGTGGTATCACTTCGGACGAGCCAGCCTATTTAGTGCGTCAGCATATAGTTCAGCATGGCTCCTCCACGGGTCTTTGCTCGCCACTTTCTACCACGCACAATCTGCTTGTGAAACAAACTTTCAATCCATTTGAAAATGAATGAAACCTTACCGGTTGTCCCTGTCCCAGAGCAAGATGATGATATGGTTAATGATGGTGGTTGTGGCTAGACGTACGATGATACCCGGGTTGTCTGGAGCATCGGAGATGGTGTGGCGCGTATATCCGCGCTCCATATCATAGGTGTCCGTGTCCCCGTCCAGTAGCGCTGACCGCATGTCGCCCGTGATCACACGAGCACCACGCTCCATTGTCGCTACGTTCTCTTCCGGTACTGGAACAAATATCGGCCCAAATCTTGTAGCGCATAGAAATTGTTGATTAAAAAGATATTCTATGCGCATCGAGATTTTGCTATGGTCTATTTATGTTTCTAACAACATAACTAGGACATGGGTCATATTATATTGTTGTTGTGACTCTGCTTATTTAGCATGTACGTTGCTCCCGCTTTAATCATCATTGTTTTGTGCTTTTCTGCCCTCTGCTTAATTAAAGTCACGTTGAAAGTTAATCTAATGAAAATATAAATTCATATAATAGAAAATTTGTATTAAAATTAAAATTGTATTACAAAAAATCACTTACATAAGAGTCCGCGATGAGGTAAATCAGTAGTACTCGTCTGCGTCTTCTCCTGTATTGCGTCCAGCAACATGTCTGGTGTTACTAGCGAAAAGGGTCGTACTACCGTTAACAGTTCTTCCAAGCTCATTAAGGTCAATCGAACGCACTTTAGAATCTTCTCCTATAAGAAAATTTTTTATGCATTCAATACACTACATGACAAGACATGAGACAATTAAGATAACATAAGCTTTAAATTTTAAATGAAATAGTGTCTCAAAAAGGGAATCTAAAATTTTTGGAATTTTTTTAAAAATATTAACTTCATTATTTCAAGGAAATTTTTCAATATATTTATGTACATTTCAGTGTAGAAAACTCACTTTTGTTTGAAAAATCGGCCAAATTCATATTTCATTTAATTGAAACTGTATGAACCTCCCTAGGTTAACTTCTAGGATAACTATTAAGTCCAATACTTACAGCTTGTGTCACACCTCTCTCTGATTTAACCCACTGCTGATTGGCACTAAACCAATTACAAACAGCTTTGAAGATGTCCACCTCAGGAGCAAAGAATGAGTCTCTCTCTAAGAGACCTTGTAATGCTTCCTATGAACACATTATTTAAATATATTAATCTAAACAAATTGCATGTCTTATTAATATTTATAATAATACATCTCTAGTTCTTATTGTTTGAAAATTATTATTTCCATAGCAAATATTTGCAACAATAATCATAATATTAGGCATCACCATTATTAACAATAACATCTGATTGTGAGGCCAACTTACAACAGATAACTGTAGGAATGTATCATGTTGCAGTACTTCAACAGCATTTCTATCCAGGAAATTAAAGCAGTAATCCATCAACGCTTCTAGCCTGTAGAGCCTGAAAAAATAAGAAAAGAAGTAACAAATAATAAATAAACATCCAATTAGGTAGAGTATGTATTTAAGAAAATAGATAATATATGACTTCAGTAACAATTAGGTATATTATAAATGTACTTTAAAAATAAAAGTTTACTAGCGGTTGGTATTAATGAATACTTTTCAGAATAATTCATCAAGTAGTAAATTAGTTATAGTAATATAGCTACCAGTCAAAACCTGCTATATTAAATATATATAATGTAGTAACTGATGAGTAGCATCGTCAATTTATTAAGAGAATGTATATTGGTATTATACCTTGCTGCATCCAAGACGGCGCAAACATTTCTCAAGGCGAGCACTTGTCGGAGGTAGTCAGATATAGCTGCCTCCAATTTCTGGAAATTAAACTGGTGCGCTAGCCCTAGCATATCCAGTACTGTATCTTCTCTAAGCAGTGAAAGCCCCATATGACCTTAAATGCATAAACAATATTACTTCTTTTGAATGGTTTAATGCAAGCACTTTTTTTTAATGAGTAACGCTGTTGGCATAAGGCCTTCACAACTTCGACTTAAGCTTGCCGAGAATTTGGTTTTGTGCCGAGACTAGCATAAGGGCATCTCCTGCGAGATACGAACCTTGGCATGGGCCGTCGCGGGAACGTTGGCCGCCTTAACGGCCGGTCGGAAGCTCATGGGCGTGGGCGTGGCTACACAGAACCCTATCATTGGATTTGTAAATGCAAGCACATATTGCCTTATCCATTTTGGATTTTATCCACATTAGGACCTAAGTCCTATAAAAAAATAATTCAAATTGAAATATATCAAGTTATGTAATAAAACTTTCTTAACTACATTTCAAATCTGTAAGACAAGCCCACAAAAAGCCAGTTCGTTTGAATTTTATTTCAAGTGTAAGTGACCACAAATGCCATTTAGCCAATGCCAATTTTATCTTATTTCATGAATACATGAAGTTACTTGTTTCAGTCATCTAATAACTAATATTAATTTACATTTTGTATATATACTTACCCGAATACACATATCGCAAAAGTGCCTTAAAGGCTAGAAGAGGAGCTTGCAACTCCACTTCAGACTAAAAGTAAAGAAAAAAATATTTTTTAGTTTAAACACATGAATAAGAATAGTATGAATAAGTTTATTGTATGTTAAAACTTAATCTTATTACAATCATTTTAAATAAACTTTTTACAATTTTATGACAATCACAAAAAGCATGATTTTTTAGATTAAAATAATTAATATATATTTGATGGACATCTTACTTGGCTAGATTCTCTCATTCCTCCATAGAGCAAGGCTCTGAAGTATTCACTGCTTGCTGCCAAAATCACTTTGTGTGCAGGAATCCTCTGTTCTTCTACTATCAGGGTAACATCTGAGTACTCAGATGACAGACACAATGATCCAATGTGCTCTGATAGGTGGCCTGATAATAATTAAAGCATATTTATTTCTAATTTATTAATAATCTGATCTAAAATTAATTTATTTCAAAAAGTAAATATTTTTTTATATTAATATAATAAAATCAAATTATACTGACTTATATGTTCAATTTCACCAACACGTGAGCTACAGCTACTGTTAACAGGCATGTAGTGATGTTGACTTGTCATTTTATCCATACTGAATTTTTCATTTAACTCTGAAATTATCAAGTTCACTTTATTCAATAAATTGATTAAAGTAAGAAATATTTTTAAAATTATAGTTAAGCCATTTTTAAGTTATAAATAGTGTAATTAACAAAAAGATGATAGATCAGCAATGCTTTATATCCTACACATTTTTGGGAACATTAAAGTAAGGGATTTGGCTAGAAAAAAAGGAACATTCAAATGTTCGCCATGACCACAACTACATTCTTCATCTTATCTTCAAAAGATGGGTTGGGAGAAAGGCTTGTTCACGGCTGCTCAATGGTTATGTAGTAATAAGCATTAGGAATTCAAAATACTTGTTGCGTTTTACAGAACTAAAACGACTTTCAGGAATTGATGGTCTATACCATAACTGGGACACAGTTGGCAAATAACAAAAAAACTTGAGAACACTAACCCAAATAAAGCAAACAAACAATAACATAGCTACAAAAGTAATGATTAATGGTTGACCGAAAACGTCTCTACATCAACCAACCAATTATTCTAAAATGGAAATGTATAAAATGTACCTGTTTTTTATTATTACAATATGAAGTTTTCCACATAAACATTTAAGATGGAGCACATTATTTGTAATCTTATTAAATACAATTTTACAAAAAAAAACTATTTTTATGATTACTACTGAGAGTTAAGATGATATTTTTAGATAGAAATAAAAAATAAACACGATTTATTTTTGTTTAAATATTGTTTCTATTACAGTTTACACTATTTACTACACATTTGCACTATCAAATATCAATATTTACGATTTCAGCTTTGACATTTTATACAGACTAGTAATAAAAACTAGATTTCTCAACAAAATATTTCCGAACCATTATTTATTTTTTGTCAATTCAGCGTAACCGAATAATTGATTGATTTCGTGTTCTATAAGAATAATTATAATCGATCGTCAAAGTAAAAAATAAACAGTTCCTCGTCCCTACTCTCCTGGAATAAATATGATGATACTAATTTGGTACAATATGGTATGATAATTATGAAAGATATTGTAAAAAAGCATAAGATTTTTCCATTCATTTTACAAATGAAAGCAATATGTAAAATTGATGGAAGGTGTGATGTCTTATTCTACGTAATCCGTCAGGGGTGAGTATGGGGGTCGATCGAATGAGGTTGTACGACGTTGTGTAACCATTAGAACAAGGATTGTCACGGCAGAATGGGCTAATTATTCTATAGATTATCATATTTAACTTTTTACCCAGCACCTCCATTATCATCTCATTTCCACTGCGTATGGAGATGTCTCTGTACAAGACATAGGTATGTTTTCACTTTAAGTGCCGTCAGGGTCGAACAAGCTAAACGGCTCGGACCCATCGAGGCTTGTGTCCACAACTACTACGCTAAAATCATTTTGTGTATAGGAATCCTCTATTTTCCACTATCAAAGTAGTATTAGAGTTTTTTGACGATAAACACAATGTTCTGGCAGGTTCTGAAAATTGCTGCATATTGAACTGATTTCTAGTTTATTAATAACATATTGTAATTCATTAATGAAAATTTAATAAAAACAATCTATCTGAAAAGAGATTTCTAGTCTATATCGTAAAAGCTCAAGAACCGTAAATTAGAATTTTATTATTTACTTTTAAAAATAAAATTAATACTTTTAAATTTAGTGTTCTGTTGTCCACAAGATTATACTTTATGAATCAATGTAAGATACTCTATAAATTATTCTATAATACAGGAAATACATTATATACTCTATAAACACGGAAACGGAAAATATAATTCAGACAAAATTTATGATTTATAATCGGTGTAATTTTGGAAACTCATATCAAAATATGTGGCACCGTAGTGCTTAGAAATATTAAAATTTTCAACAGAACATTTGGTAAAAATATATGAAATGAAAAATTACTGCATGAACAAAATAAAATCCTATAATATAAGTGTGGAACTCAAAATTAAAAATTCGTAGGCGCATATCTCAATATATAAATATTATAATGATACTTTTGTTGTGTCCTTTTCAGGTAAGATCAACTGTTAAACATAAAAGTACGTTTAAAATAAGTCATTAAATTATATTATATCAATGTGTATAATTTTAATGCATTAGAATTAGTTTAATTAATAGCAATTATTCGATTTTATATTTTTAAATATGTAAAGTATAGCGAGTATAAAACAAGTAACAACACGAAATTATGTACTATATAGCTGAATCTGGCGCGAAAGCTTCGTCATGGAATGCTAGCTGGAGATTGGTTGAAGTTTAAATGTACCAACCTTAAATAACACACTGCATATAATTTTGGCTATGTTGTCAAAATTATTACCAGTTGTGTAGGCAGGTAAAATTCGTCGCTTTAATGAAATTTATTTATTTTCTTAGATATTTTTCAATGCGATTATGTTAATAATATTTATGAAATATTATATGTGAAATATTATTTCATAATATGACGATAACAGGTTTGTAACATAGTTTGGTTTTAATGTTTCTATAACTTTTCAAAAGGTTGTGATTCTGTAAAAGTAGCTGCACAATAATGAGAGTGCGATACTCCAGAAAGAAAATGTAACGATTATTTTAATATCTTTAGTTTATTTTTATCTCCTATACAAGATTAAGTTTCAGAATTATTTTTTTTAAAGATTTAAATATGAGTATTGTGTCGTAAGTTCACCTATCTGTTTAAAAAGTGGCTTGTGATAATGTTTATTTTCTCATTACAATATTTTATTTTTATTGACTTTCAGATCATTTTTAAATAATTCATGAATCTAATCATTCCATTGTAATGATTTCGGAAATGTTTTGTACGCGGGGAAATGGAGCGACAACATTATAATTTACTTCAAAACTTTGATGAACCAAAAAGTGAGATATTGAAAAAAAGATTATTGAAGGCTACGAATATTTCCGCTAGTGTTAATAATTCTCAAACAAGATCGCACAATGTGCTCCTAAATACATTACGTGTAAGTTTTTGATATTTTGAATGGATTTATTTATTTATTATTCAATATGAGGCTTCAATGACTACGTAATATTGCAGACGCCAATCTCGAACAGTATGATCGTTACCTCAGTGCAGGCGCCGCAGAGCTCCATGCCCATTACTCATAACTTAGTAACTCATTCTATAGCTCCTGTAAAAATTCATACAAACAGCACTCCTTACCCTATTCAACTATCAACAGTTCATGTTCCAGTACAAATACCTGGCTCTTCTTCAAACATTAATGTGCCTGTTCAATTATCTGGCGCCACCAGTAGTGTGCCTCTACAGATAGCACCAGTAAATCTTCCCATACAAGTGTCAGGAACAACCAATGTACCAATGCAACTTCCAGCTGGGGAAACTATTAATGTTCCACTTCAAATACCAGCAGGAAGTCAAAATATTCAACTCACTGGGCCAGCTTTGCCTTCTATGCCAATTCTTCAAAATACTACATCATCTCTTCATAACTCAATTATACATTTACACATGGGATCAAATCCAAGGCCTACCAATCTTGAATCTGGTTCAGATATGAATCTACAAAACAATCAGATTCAAATACAAGAATCAAGTATGCAGGTCAAGATGAACAATCCAACAACAGTCTCCCAGGGATTGAATTCGAATTCTACAATAGTTCAGATACCCAACTCTTCAAGTAATTCAATACAGTTGACTCTACCAAATACTGTTAATTCTGGAAGTGTCCAATTAAGGAGTGCAGCTAGAAGTATGCCACATGTTGTCTATATACAGACACCTACTGGTCTTAAACCCATGACTAGTACAGAGGTTATAAGTCAGGCTAGTACCAGTGGAAATCCACCCCAGATTATCGTCAGAAGACCGGTGAGTTGTGTTGTTTACATTTTAGATTCCTGAAATGCAATCGAGCTTTTGAGTGATCCTTTTAAAATATATACAGAAATAGTTTGGCTATAATATTAATAGCCATTATCATTTTTACAATCTAGTATAAATTATTTACATTTGAACCATTCATACTCATAATGTTCAGTAAATAATAATATGAATGTAATAAATACCATAGACTAGCATAGTAAACCGTAAAATTTGGTCTGTATATTAACTAAATATCTGCAAGTTCATATTCACACATATGTTTCTAGTTATCTTTATCACATATTATGAATATGGCTTAATTATAGCTTCATCAAAAACCCCATATTAAAATTATGATTAATTTAAATATATATTTTAAATACTGAACAATATTATTATAATTAAGTAATGATTGTGATAAGGTATTACTTAATTTTAAAACAGAGGTAGTGTTATGTTATGTAAATGACAGTAATTTATATATTTTCATGAATAAAGCTACCTGGAGAAGTTAGTAACTTCACAGTACTATAACAAAAATAAATAATGCTTTAGTTATGTAATTATTCGCCTATAATAATCTTTTGGTATTTTCTTTCAGGTAACAAGTAGTTCCAACATTCACTTAATTTCAAATGTTGGAAATAAACCTAATATAGCACCTAAACTGCCTGTTCAAAAAAGTGGATCTGTTCTCGCTCCAGCAAATGCTGCTCAACCAATTGTGATTCAAAAACCCAAAACTACAGAAAAAATGATTGTTCCTGTTAGCATTGCTCCAGTGCCTCAAGGCAAGCAAGCCATTGCATACCTAAGTTCTGTAAAGAAACCCAGTAAAAACTTACCAGATAATCAGTCAATACTGATTTCAAGTAATCAAGGAAGTGTAAATGCAAACAATCAAAAACTTTTCATTACACCTATGAACATACCCAAAATACAAAATACTAAACTGTTTCTACCTGTTACCTTACCTGCTACAATGTCATCAAAAGGTCCTGTTATCAACCTTCAAATAGCTAATGGTCAGATTCAGAATGATCCTCAAGGTAATATAACGGTTTTACGAGACAGTCCAATGGAGTCATCAGAAATGCCTCCATTGCAACCTCTGGGGAAATTATTATCAATCAATGGCAAGGATACCTCAGTTCCTCAAAGTCCTAAATCTGAAAAAACTTTCACTGTAAGTATACCTGGTTCAAGGGCAGAACCAACTGGTGAACAAGGAGAGTATACTCTTTCTATTCCAGAAACGAATGCTTCTATGAATGATGATATTTATACAGTGTCTATAGCAGATGACGAAGGTGGCCAGACACGGGAGAAATCCTTTACGCTAGCTATTCCTGAAAAAAGTAAGAGTCTTTTAAATAAAAATGTCATTGACCGAAATGAACTGACGCCAGTTTCAGCTGCAGCCCCGGCCATATTACGTCGGTCCAATTCTGATACCGGTGAAAGGAAAACAAATAATAATAACATCAAAAGACGAATATCGTTGTGTACGGAAAATCTAAACAACAAAGCTTTCAAATTGGCTCCTCCTCTGCCTCAGCTGTTGAACAAACATGAAGAGCATCTAGAAAGTGAAAACAACGATGACCATCGCGTTCCTTCTCTGTTTTGCGATGAAAAACTAGACAAGGACAAGGATTCAGACAATGAAGATTTCAAAGAAAAGTCTAATACAAAAGTTTCAAATTCTAATGATATAACGTATATCACTTTAAAAAGCGAAGAGCTTTCAACTGAAGATCTACCAGGACTAACTTGGACTAATGGTGTTGCAAAGTTACAAGGAAGTAACCTTCGTTTTAAGAATAATGAATTTGGCGTTATTGACGTTATTGATACGAATATAGAAAATGAACCATCTTTAAAATACCACACTCCTCTTAAACAAAGAATAGAAAAAAAAATATCATCTCCAGAAGAATTTATAACATGTTTTGGCTGTGGGATTCATGGAATGTCCAACGAATTTATAAACGAAAACTTTTGTAGTGAGAATTGTCAAACTGAACATGAAAAGGCAATTATTAAAAAGCGAGAAAAAGAAAGATCAGACCAAGCAAAGAAGCGAAATAAAATGAAAAAAATAATAATGAGGAAACAGCATTCTGAAACGGATCTAACAAAGGATAAGGATGAAACATCTCGCTCAGCTATTGACCCATCGCCGGAGACGCAAATGTCTGAAGTGACACTAATGAAAATGAACGAGGATTCTGTGGAGAACGAAAAATATCCATGGATGTGTGGAAAGAATGGATTTTCGTGGATGCGTTATTTGGACGTTTGCAAGGCCAAAGCAGCACCCGTAAAGCTCTTCAAGGATCCATTTCCATACAATAAGAATGGATTCCGGGTAGGCATGCGCCTGGAAGCGATAGACCCGCAACATCAATCTCAGTTTTGTGTAGTGTCGGTAGCGGAAGTACAAGGCTATCGTATGCGGTTGCATTTTGATGAGTTTCCGGATGTATATGATTTCTGGGTAAATGCAGATTCCCAAGATATTTTTCCAGTGGGATGGTGCGAAAAGAATTGTCGCTCGTTGAAAACGCCCGCTGGCTTCTCGGCGGTCACCTTCTCCTGGCCGCTCTATCTGAAGCAAGCTCGTGCTATTGCTGCTCCTAAAATAATCTTTCCTCATCTCAATACTAACACGGTAAGTACATTCCTAGATAGAGAAACAATTTTTCCTACTATTAGTGACTTTTTACCTGATCGACTTTCGCATTTAGAACGAGTGTATTATTCACAGTGCGGACTCACAATGCGAATTGTGATTTTCATTTAAAGCCTTACTTTGTTTTGTACAAACACCGTACCACGCATTATATGCATAGTTGCTTCTGGAATATTTAGCCATAAATACATTTTCTATTAATAATTTCATGCTCTATATATTTGCAATGTTAAAAAATAATATTGCTTATATTTCTCAAACATTAATAAATCTATCCAAATCTCTAAATTCTTATAGACTAAAATTTATTAGCTACATAAATAACCTGTAACCGAGTAGATATAATAATGTAATTTTTGTATTACACAGATTGTGAAACCTCATAGTTTCCGAATCGGCATGAAACTGGAAGCTGAGGACCGTCATAATGATATGGTTTGTGCGGCAACAGTTGTCGATGTCCTGGACGGGCGAATCCTGGTCCACTTTGACAGCTGGGACTCTGTTTACGACTGTTGGCTAGACCCAGCTTCACCTTATATACACCCTATTGGGTGGGCACAAGAAAACGATCACACGCTCACTCCGCCCAACTGTAAGTGTTACATGTAATATTCTGAAATTTTAGTCTACTAATAAATCATCTATTTGTTTTCTTCGTTTTTCTATTTCATCCACAATAGTTGTTTTAACAGTTAGTTTTTATGCACATACGTGGCTATGTGTTGTGTCTGTAAATGGCGTTATAAATTCTGGGTTGGAATGCTAGAAAAAAAATGAAGTTTAATTTGGGTGGGTATGGATTTCTGATATCACTTATGTATAAGAAAAACTATTTTTGGACTAGCTATATTTTGGACGACATTTTTACACATTTAAATATCTATGATTGCTGCAAGTTTTTTTAAATTGGTATAGCTGACAAGATATAGCGGACGACGGAGCAAGTGTGTCTCCTATATGGAAGAGAACACCGCCGCCCGTGGACAACCGCGCCACAATCCACGCAGTGATTTATGCCACTTTTATGCAATTTTAAGAGCCTCCAATATTCTTACTCATTCAGCGAAACACAGTACAATTAACGTTTCAAGCACCACTACCATATCACCCTAAGCCCGTGGTAGCATTTCGGACGAGCCGGCCCAATTCTTTGCTTCACCACGCCTCTCTCACGGGTGCGATAGTAATAAAACTCTCGCCCGGCCACTGTCAAGCCCTTCCAGTGATCCAGTAAATTATAAATTAAATCATACAAAGGAAGCGTTTTTACATGGATTTTTTAATATGCGACCTTATTTTGTGTTTATTTGTAACAAATATTTAACGCAACCATTTATCAAAAATTGTACAGTATAGATTTATAGATAAAACTACGACTATACATGTGTAGTCAACTGTCTCATAATTAAATACATCAACCTTGACAGACAAGGAAGTGTAAGTAGGTATTAATAGAAAAGATATAATATCGGTCTCAAAGTTTCTCTTGTATCCATAATTGTTATTAGAAGTGTTTAGTTCCTTTTTGGAAAATCAACATATTTCATAATTTATTTATTGATTTTAAACTTAAGCTAAAAACTACTAAACGAAATGTTACCTTAACGTCAAAGAAGGATAATAATTATCGAATTGTTAATGTATTGTAAACATTTATCAGTCGTCGCTCGGCGCTCGCGCGCGCCGCGCACCCGCCCTGTTATCTCGCACGATAAGAAAGTGGCGGCACTGGTTAGGTCATTACAAAATGACCGAGTCTTGGAATGTTCATATTTTTATAATTATTAGTTGTAAATTGTAGTGTTTCCGTGGGCTAACAGTATCTGAAAGTATGGTCGAGTACAACCATCATGATATATGAATATTTAATTAGTTAAATATAGGTACGTGGTTGTGTGCGCGTGAGCTTGTATTGTGTCAGGTATTGTAGGTTCTTTATTTTCTTTAATAGAATACATTACATTTGCGATTCACAATCTTCAATATGTTGGTTCCAACCTTGTAACTTTATTCAAGGTTTTAAACATTGATATTTATGTCATTAGTACAAAATTAAATAACTTATTTATAATTATTATAGTTAAAATTGGTTCCGCGTTTAATTTTTTTTATATAATCTATTTTTAAAACCACGCCTTTCTAAAAATCGAGCATGGTAAACATAAATGTTAAAAAAAACAAGAATAGAAAGGGCATAATTATGTAGTATAATATTTTAACTAATAATTTTATATCCTTGCGCTATTTTCTTCTACATATAAAAAAACTTCCTGATCATTAAAGCCCTTAAACGGATGGCGTTACGTCCTCAACACTCGCCTTATATAACATTACATATAATTCAGTCTGTGAGACTTGCAAGTTTCCTTCGAAATTGGTCTTCCCTTACTAAAAATCTGGAGCTAAATGACACTCAAATAAAATCCGTTTTAAAAGTACTCGATAGCCATAGTAAAAAATTATTAAAACTGTAGGGTAATATCGAAAATCTACTGTTGGTAAAATAGAGCTCATACTTTGATTTATTTGTAGCATTTTTCGTTCTTTAGAAAATTAAATCATTGATGTATTGTAAGTATATATTGATATATTATGTTGTGTAATTGAAATAGAATTTTAAATACAAACTCAAAAAGCATTTTTTCAAATAGGCCCTTTTGCAAGTTAATTTACAATATTAAATATTATTATTATTATTATTCGAAGAAATACCTCTATGAGAAGAACCAACAAGAAACGGTTTAATCTTTTTTATCGCCAAATTTCCAATGGTGTTTTGTCATTTGTTATTGCTAGTTTAAAAGATACCAATTGCTGCTTGTGCAGATGTTTCCATGCCTCTTTGTCTTCTATCTATTGTTCTTGAATTTTTTTTCTATTCTTGAATTTTAATATAGAAGCGAACATATTGAAATTATAGAAGTCGCTATTTAAATGAATTTTTGAAATTTGAATTTTTGTAGATTCTTGCGCACATATATTATGTTTCCGTAAATGTATATGGATTGTAAGTTTAATATATTTATTCCCTTAAATAAGTACTTTAAAGAAGCGCGAGGAGGTTTCTGGTAGATGGCGCGAATAGCACGCTTTTGCAAATAAAGATAGCCTCGACATTTGCAGGCAGACCCCACAGTTAATTAGAATGGTTATAATAATTGACATGCTTTTTTAGATTACAAAGAGGCGGAATTCTCATGGGAGACGTACCTTTCGGATACAATGTCAACAGCGGCACCACCACGCGCCTTCAAACCTCGCCCACCATTGGGATTCAAGCCCGGTATGAAGCTAGAGGTTGTCGATAAAAGGGTAAGCGAATTTCGGTGTCAGCACAACTCTGTTTCTTTTTATATTTGCTATTTTTTTATATAGAACTGTCTTGAATTCTGGTGTCACAAATTTCAAGCTCTCTTAACATCATCTCTTTCTTTTGAATGAAGAAAGAGCTACTAAGCCTCTCAAAAGCTTTTACGTAAAAGAATATTCTCCTTAATTATGTTCGGTAAGTAGATAATAACATATCAGACTTCAGTATGTACCGTAACATCGTTGGTGATTGTTGGTTCGCAATTTGGGCCTGAACTATAAATTCTATGGTGAGAAACTATTGCGCTAAAGTGAAGAGCCGTTTATGTGTGGTGAACCAATTGCGCCGGCTGCTCGAACGCTTCCTTGGCGCAACCGTCAACTCTACGGACATATTGTCCATTTTCAAAGTCATGTATATTGAAACAAATTATAATTAAAGTATGATTAAACCCTCTTACATAAAAAAGTACTTCAATTGATGTTATTTTCAACATCTTCGATGATTATTTGTTGATATTAACAGATAGTATTCAAACGTATTGCCATACAATATGAAATGGTTTGATGTATAGGTGCCGTTTTTGATCCGAGTGGCAACAATAAGTGCAGTGCAGGGTCACCAGGTGCGAGTGTCGTACGATGGGTGGCCAGACACGCTCTCGCATTGGCTGGACGATGACTCACCTGATATTCACCCTGTTGGCTGGTGTTTGAAGACTGGTCATCCACTCGAACCGCCACTCAGTAAGTAATAAAGATAAACTAATAAAATTCATTCTATGTGAGTATTTTATTTTTAAAAGGGAGGCCTATGTCCAGCAGTGGACGTCTTACGGCTGAAATGATGATGATGATGATGATTTTATTTTTAAAACTATTTTTACCCGTGGGAGAGCCATGCTGAAAAAGTAGTTGTACTTGAAACGGTACCTGTACTGTGTTTCGCAAAGTGAGTGAGGCCTTTAAAAATGCTACATGTTTTGCGTTGTAATTTTTTGCGGCAAAAGCCGGCAACACAACCGATGCGCGGACTATGACACGGTTGGCCACTGGCGGTGGTATTCTCTTACCATACAGGAAATCCATCTACTCCTTTGGCCGCTATTCCATAAAAATATATATATAATACATAAAGAAAAAGTATTTACATCATTATATATTTCAGCTTTACTTAGTCTCAATAATTATGAAGACACGCGGTAATAATTGTAAGTATATTAATAATTGTATTCATATATATATATATATGGTGCATGATAAATATATAATCATGTAAATACTTTTTCTCTATATACCTATATGAATAAAATAACTGAAGTATTAAATATAAACTTCATTCATACGAAATGAGTTCCTTTATTTCTAATGCAGCAATTCAATATTAACGCAGGTTATTTCTATGGCGGCTAGAATAATTTCAATTAAAATGCGCTCAGATTCTTTGATATAGACTAGCTTAAGATGGAAGGTTTGGAAGAGAGTTTCTGCACGCCTTTAGCACAGTTCCAATTCAATCCGTAAAAAAAATCAATAGTATTTCAAGTCCATCTTCGCTGCGTATTAAGTCTGGAAATTTAGTTTGTCACCAGCGTGGATTTCGTACCGCCTTACCTTTTTTTAAATAAAAAATAAAATAACTTCTATAAACCCCGATAATATGGGACGGACCCATATAATTTCACTAATAATTAATAATAATGTATGGAATAATTAAAGTTAATATGGTTGCATTTTATTACAGCTCCGGAAGAGTTTCGTGTGAGCGGACCGTGTGGCGTGGGCGGATGCCGAGGCCTGGGTTCTGTGCGGGGCGGAGCACACAAACAGCACGCAGCAGCTTCCGCATGCCCCTATCGCAACCCAGAGCTGGTGCTTCCCGATCGCAGGTCTTAATCCACGCCATGTCCTATATAATTCGTTCATAGCTAGTTCCGTGGCTAAGTGCTTCGCAAGTCCTATATGCCATTCTTGTTGCGCTTAAGCAGGGTTCGATTTCTGAAAAAAAAAATGATTCCATTTTGATAGGCATCGCTGAATCTATATTCGCGCGTTGTCGGTGTATAAAGCAGACGCAGAATTGTGCTTGCCTCATGCCGCTCTGTAGTTTTTAGTATTTTCTCGTATTTGTATATTAAATGGTTATAAACAGTTATGTTAATTTAGAAATAAAGAAACACATAGCATTTAATATTTAAAGATTTGGTAAGAAGTTTTTTTTTTTCAGATCGCAAAACAAATCAGTAAAATCCATCCAGTCAGACACTCCGAATAACGAAACTCCCAAAGAAAAGTTAGTATTATTTAGATAGTTTAATTTTAATATGTAATTTTAAAAAATAAAGGAGGGTTCAATAATTATGATATTTTTTCACAGGCCCCAACGAGGTCGACCTCCGAAACATAAAAGAGCAGAAGAAGTTGCCAAAACAGAACCGGTATGTTTATAACATATAGAATAATACATATTAAAATTACATTATATAGAAAATATATTCACATTTATAAGTTACACTCAATTGAAAAAAAAACAGGACTTCTTTGAAAATCATAACTAAACTTAATATAACATTATAATGACAAGCCAAGAAGCCAGAGGTACCGGGTTCGAATCCCGGTCCGGACAATTGTAAATTATAATTTAATTTATAATTTATTCGGTCTCTGGAGGGCTTGACAGTAGCCAAGCAAGTATCTTAATAGTTAATACTGTGGCACTCGTGGGGGAGCCATGCTGAAGCACATACTGACGCACAAATTGGGCCGGCTCGTCCGAAGTGATACTACGGGCTCACAGAATACTCAGCGTGAAACGGTACTTACACTTTGTTTGTCGACTGAGACTATGCCGTCCAGGCATGCAAAGTGATTCGCGAGCTCTAACTGAAATTTTTCGGGATTTAGGATCTGAGCAGCTGTTGGCCGGAGCGTTGACTTCATTAGGCGCGACCGTTCACGCTTGACGTCGATATTCAACGTGCCTCTAACCAAGC
>DWCF01004070.1:0-17547 GCA_018230265.1 Delias oraia
CTAAATCTTTTTAAAGAAACAATCAAAATTAGTATTATTTTTATATTTGGAATATTTAAAAAAAATATACCTTAACTATAGAAGTGGAACGCGAAATGCCTTGAAAAATGCTCAGTTGTAGAAAGATAACCATCGGGATAGTATCGAGATGTTTAAACATGAAATTCAGCTGCAAGAAATTCATACAACTCAGAACATTCCCAGTGAAAATGCGATAGGAGATGCCGAGAGAATATCTACGCAACGCCAGAATCAAGCTTAAGTCAAGAATTTTTGAACTAATATGCCATTATTATACTATCATCTTCTTTTCATACATTTTTTTATTCTATAGCGAACAACGGAGCAGGTGGGTCCTATATGGTAAGAGGACACCGCCGCCCATGAACAACCGGGCCACAATCCGCGCATTGATTGTGTTGCAGGCTTTTTACGCCGCTTTAGCGTCACTTTTAAGGACCTGCAATATCCTCACTCACTCTGCAAAACACAGTACAAGTTCCGTTTCACTCTGAGTATTTTTCGAGCCCGATATCACTTCGGACGAGCCGGCCCAATTAGCGCGCCACCATATGCTTCAGCATGGCTCTCCCACGGGTGAAAGTAGATTCCTCTAATCCTAAGATCGGAAAATGGATATTAATAAAAGCCTAAACATAAGACATAAAATATTGAACACAATTATATGTGATGCACTGTAAGAGCGCGCCGATGTATTGTTTTGGAATATTGGCATGTTTTACGCGATATACGTCGCCCTTGTGGCGGCTATCGTAGCTACATATCGGCGCACGCCCTCGGGCCCTTGTTAAAGCCAATAAATATTAATAGCACCAGCGTGTGCGGTGTGCGATTGAATATAAATACGACAATTCCATACCTTTTCCACGGTCACAAGTCTAGTTCAACCCTTGTTACACTTTAGTGAATCTATTATTCGAGAATACTGTGCATTGGTAACATATTATTTTTTTATAGTATAGCGGACAACGGAGCAGGTGGGTCTTATATATGATAAGAGAACACCGCCGCCCGTGGACAAGTTCACAGTTCGCGCATTGGTTGTTTTGCCGGCTTTTTACGCCACTTATATGCCACTTTTAAGGGCCTCCGATATCCTCACTCAGCGAAACACAGCACCGTTTCAAGTACAACTATCCTTTCACGCTGCGTATTCTGAAGTTATTTAATCATTATCAAAACTCTCTCATTCCATAATGAAAAATTCGAGTATAACATTCAAAATTTGCATACGCCTAGTAAAGCACTTAATAGAAGGTAAGTGTTTCACAACCTTTATCAATATATCAGCTAATTTATAGGAACAGTGTCGAGCCATTGATAATGCAACGGCGTCACTCGGTGAAGTCCGAAGGAAAAGCCAGATAGGCAATAAGAGCCGCGCGACCGTTGCAACTACATTTTGATTAGGCTACGCCGTTTCACCCACGCGGTGTCGCGGCGTAAATATGGCGCAGGGAATTAGACCTACCAGTTATATATCGTCGCCGGGCGAAATCGACGCTTCAACCGACTTCCTGCTCGGACCCTGTCGAGGGCAGGAGACAGTAATACTCTTGTAATGGTCCTTTATTTGCCGCTGTAAAACTATATCACGGGCCATTGTGAGTGTATCTAACGATGTTCATGTATACGGCCGGATTGACAATTGTTGCACGATTTACGATCGCCGCTTTTGTTCTATTTTGTTTCTATCGGTGTGTTATTGTAGAACAGTTGTTGATGCTTGAAAATAATGAAATTTCACCATAAATTGTGCTCAATTCGTCGGTGATATTGTTATATAATTATATAAGTTGTATCCTTTTCTGTGCTCTAGAAAAATTTTACGTTCTGTGATTTAGTACTGAAAAATCCATAAGTTAACTCACAAGATGTCGACAAAAACATAATTCAATACATCCTATACAAAAAACTATCATATTTTTAGAATAAACAGAACTATTTGGACAACATTTCAATATAGTCCTCAATATAGACACATCTTGAATTTCTGACATATAAAGATTTTTTTACAATGAATATACAATTTGTACTTCATAATAAGTATTTACATTATACGAGTGTGCATTCAATGAAACACGTACACAGACAATAGAACGGCAATGAAAAAAATCCTATAAAGTTGATATAAAAAGCATATTATTTTTTAATTGTGCTCATTCACTTCTACAGATAATTAATACCAACATTATACTATATATAAGTTACTGCGGAAGTGGGCAGGGCTAATCGGCAACGTTTTTATACAATAGTTGACATTTACGTGACATTTGACATTATACGTGTAATTATCTGTGGGTGCGGGCTGTCAATGCATACCTAACTGGGTTACTTTTTGATGGATATCGGCTGAAACCAGTTGTGATAAATTTGTGTGTGTCCAATACCAACTGAGATTCTAATTACGCTATTTAATGTGTTGATTGAATAATTAAAGCAATTAATGTTTTATGAACCTCATAATTGCGCAATATTTATCTTTCGTATATAACTTAGCGTCACATTACATTATAAGGCCAAGGTTTTTGGAGTTTGTTGTGCACGTTCGGATGGAACATTTTTTACGTAAATTTTATCTTAAATTAAATAAATAAATATTATACAAACAAACATTTTACAAACCTTTGCATAGTAAAATAACTAGTAAATAGTCCAATGATATTTGCATATCATGTTTCGACTGTTGCTATGAAAAATTGGACAAAATAAAAACCTGGGGGTAAAAGAATGAATGAATTTTTACTATTGTTTCATCAAAATGAGTCGAACCGTTTCGAAGCAACATAAACACTTTAATTTTTATATTTCAAGAGCCACTAAACGTTTTTAAAGTAATTATAATTTAAAATTCCCTCAAGCCACGAAGGCTATCTAAACACCGATTTTGCCCAGCCAGATAGCTACAAATCTTCTCGCTACTACTGGTCTTGAATGGTTTGAGATAAATTATTACTACTTAATGAAACAAATGACCACTGTGTTTTAATAATATATAATAATATGGTAGATAACATAATACGTTTGATCACAATAAGGGTTCAAGCACACATCGATTTGTCTCCTTTTTCCTACACTCCGCATGTGCCGAAGGATATTTTTTGCTTCGTGTCATTGTGACACCAATGACCTCACTCCGACTCAGAGGCGAGAGAGAAAAAACGATACCTACTAATGAGTGCACGTTTTATGGAATTTTCCAATTTACTGTAAACATTAGAAAAAACATATAGTTATCCATATAGTTAAAAGTTATAGGTTTTTTATTGGATAGAGAATAAATGTAAAGTCAGATTATTTTGAATCAAGCAACGAATAAGAATTTTATTTAAGGTTCTATTTTCAATGTATACTCAATACTTAAAAAATGATATAACATTAATAACGTATAATTTTTCATATTACTACTTGGCGTACCGTTCAAAAGACAGGTAACTTTAGGCTTATGAACGGAGATATATATTAAGAATACAATTCAAGATTCTATTTTAATTTATATAAATTATACATTAAGAACTGTTACTAGTTGGGAATTACTACAATGGATACCATTATATAAAAAACTGCTTGAATAGGTATATTCTAGTGAAAATTAGATATTCCTCAACAGACGACTGTATAACAAGGAGTCAGTTATGAAATTAACTACTAACAAGATTTCACCTTTAATATAATAGAATATCTAAATGTATTAATATCTTGAACTATATAATCAAATGTAATTTTTTTTATGGAAATGGTGACAAATGAGCAGGGCACTTAGACCAAACAGTTCTCCGCCGATTTACGCCCTTAGCCCTTCCAGGGTCGCGGGTGCGTTACCGGCCTTTACGGAATGGATACGCTCTCTTCTTGAAGGTCCCTAACTCGCATTGGTTTGGAAATACTCCTGATTCCACAGAGAGATGGTACGCGGCACAAAATGCCTTAAAAACGCTCAGTTGTGGAACGACAAACGAGGTGGTACAGATGAAACTTTCTATTCTGCCTCGATGTTCGATGACGAATTTCAGCCGTAGGTATTAACTTAAACAGCCCGAAAAAGATAATTCTTTCACTGTCAGTAATAAAGATTATTTTCAAGTCTCATTATGGCACCCAGCTGTTAAGACTAAAATCGTCACATCAGCGAAAATACTACATTTCTTTTGATATACTATTCTAATGAAAGAAATTGTAACTAGCATCTATAGGTAATTGTAGCAGTCCCTCTCATACGGCTGGTAAAAATGGATATTAAATGCAGATATAACGAATCTATAACCTCGAAAACATTGAATGATGTCTACATTACTATGTCGAAGCTTAAAATCTGTCACTCTGTTTTTGTCAATGCATATTTCAGCGCCCACGCGTGATCTATAATCTTTTTGTTCGAGGCTTTGGCGAGCGTCATAGTGATCGTTTTATTAAAATCATTACGAGCGTATATCATATAAATAGCGCGCTCCGATCCAAAGGTCAAGTTACCAAAAAAGGCTTTTGTCCTTGTGAAAATAGCACAACCTCCCCTTCTATAACTTTTATGCATCCTGGTATTGTAAGGACAACAGACGACATTTTCTTTATAAAACACATTCATATATTGGGATTAATTGACATTAATATAAGACAATATTTGTAAATTTTATATGTAATATGAAGTAATAGATGTATAGGATCGATGACTAAATAAAAGACATGAATAGTTGTCTATTTCTCGTAGATTGTGTACTTATTTTATTTTTTATTTTGATTGTTCTAGTTAACTGTGACATCACAGTTTATGGTCAGTAAATATATAATAATACCAATAAATTGTATTCATCATCATCATCATGATTAATACTAATCAAAAAGAAAATTTACTTTGATGTCAATAACTGTGTTAAATAGGTTACGACTGTTATCAATTGATTCTTAAATGCAATGATAAAAATGTTCTTTTATTTGATTTGAAGATATCTTTAATTTAATAGTACGGTATTTTGTATTTTTTTTATGGTATAATGAACAACGATTAGAGAAAACACCGCCACCGGACAACTACGCTCGAGTAGTAGTAGTACTCGAGTATTTTGTGAGCCCGTGTTATCACATCAGACGAGCCGGCCCTTTTATTGCCGTAGCATATGCTTCAGCATGGCCGTTGCATGGGTAAAACTTTGTTTTTCTTCTCTTTCTTTATATAAAACTATAAATTACATCGACGCTATGTTAAAAAAGTGTAGATCTGTCACTTAAGATTTATCAGTTTGCCTCTGTCTACGATGTGTCGACAGTTTATATTTATTATAGACACTATTCTAATTCCTATGGAGATAAGATTTTAACTTTTGCATAGTGGGCAACGGTGCAAGCGAGATTCTTTTATGATAATAGATCAGCGTCGCCCATGGACAACCGCACCACCATCCACGCTTAAGTTATGTTGCCTACTTTTTACGTCACTTGAAGGGTACATATTCAAAAACTTCTGATATCATCACTCATTCAGTAAAACACAGTATAAGTACTGTTTCTCGCTGATATACTGTAAGCCCGTGGTGTCATTCAGAAGAGTCGGACCAATTAATATGGCTCTCCCACGGGTAAGACAGTGTTAAGACACTCACCCGGACACTGTCAAGTAAAGCTTTTACTTTTCAAGGGCAAAGACCGAGTAAATTATAATTTTGTTCAGATCGGGAAATGAACTCTGAACTATCCATGACTTTACAAAAGTTAGCCGAGTGGCTAGAGGCTAAATGGCATATGTGATCAAAAACATCAATAATTATAAAATGCTATAATCATTATGTATCAGACGTCGACATCCGCTAGGCGAACGAGTCTTCTCGGACCACAGATGACATATTTATCAGTGGATAAAAATGATTTAAAAAATAAATTTCTCATAAAAGTTTGCCATAATACTTGCAGAATTTGTAATAAACAATAAACATTGATAGTCATATTTTCTACCGATCAGCCTTCTATAGTGAACCAACCAAAGTATTATAGAATTTTAACCTGGGACTTTTAACATAATACTCTATCACTCAGATATGGTAATGAAGATTATAATAAAGTACTAATCTGTTACCAAAACAAAATATACCTATAATATTATTTATTTATATTACTAAGCGGTCTACCGCCCATTTACACCCCTATGGATATGTTGAGCCGCCGGTGCGTTGCCGGTCTTTTAGGGACAGGTACGCTCTTTTTGAAGGCTCTCAAGTCAAATTGGTTTAAAAATACGTATCAATTACGACAGATAACCTATGTAAATTACCTTAAAAACGATTATATTAAATATATTTCCTCAATTATCATAATAATTGAGGTTTTATACGAAAAATATGCTCATGAGAATTATTAAAGTAATTATCAAATTAGTGTTGAAAAAACTAAAACCTTTTTATTCGCAATAATAAATACTAACGTACCACTTTTTGTCCCTTTATGAACATTATTACGCTCAACAAAGATAAACTAACATTATTAATTTGTAAAGTACGTGTTAGTGTGATTTTGTAGGCGGAAACACTGGATACACTAAACAAATATTAAATAAAAATGCCTTAATAAAAAGCTAAGTTATTTGTAAGCCGAAGAAAAAATGATTTTACAAGGTATGCCTTAACTGTGAGAGATACGAATGAGAGATATAGAAAATTTGTAACATAATACTTTTAAAAAGTCCGCACACCGCAACTTTAATAATTCATTTTGTAAAACAATCCTTGCCAGATCAGCTATTATATAAAAATAAATGCGCATACTTTATTCTATTTGTCTACATACTGCATTGTAACTCTACACGAATGAAGTGTAATCAGTGGTATTACCACACCAGAAACGCTCTACTTTCCTTCTCTGTCGCGCAGTCGCTACATCTTACACAAGGTTCTTCCCTATGCCGTTTCTATTTTATTTTACTAAATGATATATTTTACACCAAACACATTATTAAATATTAATCTAACACAGAAACATCTTAAGATACTATAGTAATTAACCTTTAGAATAACAGAAATATGTGTAACATTATTTACATAGAATATATTTCTAATAAATCTAATGTAGAAATTTATAGAATTATAAGAATATCAATGGGATCAAATAAATATGTAGGAAATCGGAAAAATATTGTCTACAATTACTAAGAGTAATGATAGTGCAAAAGCAACAGGCCAGCGATACAAAAAACCTATTCTATCAAATATAGTGGAACCAAGGGGAAGCCAGCGCGACCAGTTGCCGGGCGGGGGACAGTGACCTGACTATCTCGATCGCAGCCTCCGACCGGCCAGATGCCGAAAGATGTCGGACAGGTATGCACTCCGTACTTTTATTACACTCATAAGACTCGAATTAAAATGGCACTTTTTTTAGTGTATAGCGGACAACGGAGCAGGTGGGTCTCCCGTTTAAGGTAAGAGGACACCACCGCCTATGAACAACGGCGCTACAGTCCATGCATTGGTTGTGTTGCCGGCTTATTTTTTACGATGCTTAAGCGGCACTTTTAAGGGCATCCGATATCCTCACACACTCTGCGAAACATTGTACAAGTACCATTTTACGCTGAGTATTCTGTGAGCCCGTGGTATCACTTATATAATAAATAATAAATTAAATTATAATTTCTAATAGTCCGGACCGGGATTTGAACCTCTCGCTTCATCGATACCTCTATCTTCGTCGTGTTAATACTTGTGCTCAATGCGCTTTCAGTATTTTTCTCTTCAGTATTAGTTAGAGCTGCAAGGAAGGATTCAGTTTGTATGACATATCGTAGCTAATATTTGTATCTAAAATGTTACAAACTAAATTTATCGTATCCCAAACAAATTCACATTTAATTTATTACATAAAAGTTTTGACAGGTCGCGCGCAATAATTAAGATAAAAGTGATTCATAGAAGTGACCAGTTTGACTTGTAATATATAGGTTTTCCTAAGATTTAAAAAATCCAATTAAAGATACAATCGTTCATCAACTAATAAATACTTTGAGGCCATTTACTTCTTCAGCATTCGAAGCAACATTTCTAATTTCATCATCATCATTTCAGCCGTAAGACGTCCACTGCTGGACATAGGCCTTCCCCTTGGACTTCCATGAATACCTGTCGTAGGCGACCAGCATCCAGCGTCTTCCGGCGACCTTTATAAGTTCGTCTGTCCACCTTGTAGGAGGATGTCCCACTCTGCGCTTGCCGATCCGTGGTCTCCACTCTAACACTTTTCGGCCCCATCGGCCAATAATAATATAATTTAATGTAGCCTAAAATATCTCGTTAGATCACCAAATCCGTCTCTGTTGTAACCTTTAGCTCGAGGCGATGGGATTAAAAATAAAAGAGGCGGCGTTAATAACGTACATCTACCGGCCCCAGTCCCGCGCACCTCCCGGCTACCTCAGGAGCCTTTTATAATGAAACTAATTGAAACATGTTTTTTATAGAAAACTATCCGCGACTTTGCTTATACGCATTTTTTACTCGCTTCTTGCTTGTAATAGTGAAGATACTACCAACACATTATAAACTGTAGTAGTGTTACAGCTATTAAACAAAAAGATATATCAAATCATGTACACAGACTATAACTTAATCATTATTATGGTTAAGTAGTTTGTGAGATCACCATAATAAAATGCAATAAAACCTCTTTTGTACATTCATGAATTTAACGCTAATCTCAGCGTCAGAGGTACTTTGATCTGTGATTTCCATAAACCATAATTATTTCTGTAAGTAAAATGAAATATAATTATCTATAGGAATTATTATTTTAAAAAAACAATTGTCAGTTTATTTTTAAATCTGGTTTAAAGTTAGGTAATATGAGTTGTAATAGATTTTTTGTTGATTTACCGTCGTTTCTTGCATATCACTAATAATTTTAATTTTTTTTAAATGAAAACGGAAGAAAACATTCAGGAGGCTTAATTAAGATAAGCGGTTCTCCGCCCGTTGCTGGACCGCGGGTGCGTTGCCGGCTTTATGTATGTGCTCTTTTTGGTGCTATAAAAACACAATTCGATTTATGTTACTAAAGAATTACAAATATTAATAATATTTAGAACTTTAAAAGATTTTTTGAATTATATTATAATAAAAATAATTATTTATTACTATAAATACACTTCTATAATATTTAAATAGCATTATTTCGAAGTAAACGATTTCTATATAAAGCCACTGACTATAGGAGCTTAAATCTCACGCAAATAATAATCCATATAACGTCCACCTAGACTAGTATTAAAGGCGTTCGAGGCTTCACAGCGAGAGGAAATGCCTAATTTTACGATCGGCTTTCAATGCGATTAGAAATGCGCCACCGAACACTATTCAATGGCTCAAATCCGCAATAAATTTTCTTTTTAACAACATGTAAGAGTTTGCAATCGTTTTAATTCTTTGTTTACATCTTGTCTTAGCATGTAAAAGTATTTGTACTGTTTCGCTGAGAGTGAGGATATCGGCATAAAAATCCGACAACAAACAAACCAAAGCGCGGTTGTCCATGGGCGCTGGTGATCTCATACCATAGAGGAGACATGTCTGCTCCGTTACCCGCTATACAATAAAAAAATACAATACGAAAAAAATGTTTTAAATGCTCGGTTTTTACTAATGCGATCAATCAAACATATATTTTTTTAATATGCAATATCTACTATGTTACCTGGACGATATTATGATATAGCATTTATAAAAAAACGTTTAAAGTAATATAAAAAAATAAGTAATATAATATTGGAAACTATGCTCCTACGGTCTATAGTTTTTTAGTAATATTTTCCTAATCCCAGAAAAGTTATTTGACCCTGATGAACATTTTTCGTTCTAAGGCTTTAAAAAAGGTTTTATTACAAAATATGTTTGTGAGTGTGTGCGATGAGCTCATAGACAAACTATTGCGTGCCCACGGTACGCTATATAGTAATAACTAATTACCATTAATTAAATCGGATATGAAGTGTTACTACGTTAATAAAATAAAAGCTTAAAAAATTCATAAAATGTTAATCACAAAAATTGTGTTAATTTTTATTTTATTTTATTGGTGGCAAACGAGCGGAGGCTCTCCTAGGGCAAGCGGTCCTCCGCCCATTGACACCCCCAGCCCTTGCACAGCCGCGGGTGCGTTGCCGGCCTTTGAGCAATGTATACGCTCTTATCTTGAAGGTCCCCACATCGTATTGGTTTGGAAACACCCCTGCTGGCAGCTGATTCCACAGAGGTGGTGCGCGGCAAAAAATGCCTTAAAAAACACTCAGTTGTAATACTTCTCGAATTAAACTAACTAAACATCCTATATTAAACACAAAGACTATACGAATATAAAAACGCGACATAAAAGTCATTTACTAACAGCATAGCGGGGGTCCTTATTTGCATAGTATGGAAGAATTCCGAACATAATCGATTAATTTGATAAGTTAAAAGGTAATTAAAAACTCTTAATAATAGCGTAAAATTATTACGTACCGATGAGATGCGTTTTACCACAGCCTCACAGAATATTCAGCATGAAACGGTATTTATACTTTCGCTTTGTGAGTGAGATATTAGAGGCCCATGAAACGGCCTAAAAAGCAAGCAACACAACCAAGAGCGCGGACTGTAGCGCGGTTGTACAATGCCGACGGTGATTTCTTACCGTATAGGAGACCCACCTGCTCCGTTGTCCGCTATAGAATAAAAAAAATGTACAAAACGCCAATTTCATACGTAAGACGTATCTTTAGGAGGTATGACTCTACCTTTCTCTATCAAATCGTAAGATATATAAATTTCAATCCGGATGATACGATCGGATACATTCTTAAGCACGATACATGTATATAGTCAGTTAAAGTATATAACACGGCATAAGTTCAAAAGCGAAACCCGCTAGTATGGTCAGATGAATCAGCGTTATTTCATGAGAAACGGTCAGTTAATTATATAGTAGCTATACCAATACAAATACAGCATGCACTTGCTTTAATTATATATACGTAACTTTTTTTTGATAAGAGAACACCGCCGCCTATGGATAAGCGCGCCACAGTCCGCGCATTGGTTGTGTCGCCGGCTTTTAACGCCGCTTAAGCGGCATTCTTAAGGGCCTCCGATATTCTCACTCACTCACCGAAACATAAGTACCGTTTCAAGTAAAACTACCATCTCACGCTGAGTATTCTGTAAGCCGTAGTATCACTTCGGACAAGCCGCCCCAATTTGTGCGTCAGCATAAGCTTTAGCAAGGCTCTCTCGGATGATTATATTCCAGTAAATAATATAAAGTTTAGTTTGAGATGCCTCGGAAAGCATCTCAAACATATATCATATAAAATTCTCTTCCGGAGTGCTAACAAGCCATATTAATAAATTCCACATTGTGTAAGCTGTTATAGTCCCATTATGTGTAAGCATTCTTTGTTACAACAATTATTCGTAACTTAACCACCTAAGCAAATTACCTGAGCCGGTGTAAACTGTAACGGGCAACTTTATTACGAACATACTTTAGAAACAATATGTAAGCTATAAAATCACGAATTCTTTGAGCTAAATATTCATTTTTGGGATAACAACAACTGAGGCACACAATTCAGAGCATTTATAATAAATAAATAAAAAGTAATGTTAATTCTGATTCTGAGAGCCTCGTAGCTTTAGGTTTAATAGGTCTACCATAAAGTGTGGACTGTGGCGCGGTTGTCCATGGGCGGCGTTGTTCTCTTACCGTATAGGAGTCCCACCTGCTCCGTTGTCCGCTATACTATAAAAATGTTTTCATAGTAGCGTTTTAAGTATTTGAAGCAATATTGTATCAGTTATAATTTCTCTTGAATTCAATTTAATACTGGGAAAACACTATAATTATATTTTTTATATAATCGTTGGTAAACGACCAGAACGATTTCGTAGCAGTTCAGAGACCAAGCGGTCGTACGCTCATGGACACCCCCAGTCCCTGCAGAGCCGACGTTTAAGGAATGTGTACGCTCTTTTCTTGGAGTATTTATACTAGTAATAATTGAGTTGCGCAGTAAAAACTATTGTAAATACAGTTCTAATATTCATTCTAAATAGTTAATTTCGGTTGTAATTTATAAAGTCAATAAATTTTAGAAGCCCCTGCCTCGGTTGCATAACACTTTAGTTTGTTTTGGCCGATCTTTCGTATTAGTTTTTTTTTGTTTCAGGCTCCCACTAAACGCCAATTTTATTCAATGATATAGCAGACAATGGAGCAGGTGGATCTCCTAAATGTCATGAGAATATCGACATCCATAGACAACCGCACCACACTATCCCATTTATTGTGTTGCCGGATTTTTAAGCCGGTTAAGCGGCATTTTTAAGAGTCTCCGATATCTTCACTCACCAAGCGAAACGCAGTACAAGAGTACAGTTTCACGTTGAAGATCCTGTGAGTCTGTGGTATCACTTCGGACGACCCGCAAGGCCCCTTCTTAACAACAACTACTTCACAGGTGGCATTTACAAGCCTTGATAATATCTATAGAGCCTTTCTACTATACAATAACCAATCTTGATCGTTATCATATTAGAACACTGTGCACATTGTTGACGGTAGTTTAATAGTTATTAGGTAACTCAAACTGCAAGTACCTATTTAGATATAGAGATTGCATTATAAATATTAGAAATAGATTTCATATAAAGATAATCTATTATTTATAGATAAACTTATGTAATATATAAAGTATTGTACATGAATAATCCGAAGTGATACCACGGGTGTTTCGCTGAGTGAAGATATTTATTTATTTATTATTTTACACCGACAAATTTTATTTATCGCCGACTCTAAAGGATATTTCTTCATACTAGACGTAAAGCTTTATCATTTAAGCCTACAAAATTCAGTTTCCCAGTGCATAATCTACAGAGTGGCGCAAAATGTTCAAGAGTCCATACTGTTCCCACATAACTCAGACGGACTGTCTAGAATGACGAAGGGATACATACTTTCTCACAACACTAAGCGCTAATAATTATTTACAGCTGAGCTAAATGTACAGGAAGTAGTTGAATATACATAAGAAATATGTTGTGATTATAAGATTTTTATTTATTTCAAGTTTTCTTTATTAACTAGCATCTCGCAAGCCGGTCGGTCCCCGTGAACGTATACCTACCGCTAAAACTTGCCCAAAAATTAGCCGAATCTTGAAACGATTGTTTCTATTTGAAGGATAAAAGCAGAGCGAAGCATAAAACGTCAACAACACAACCAAAGTGAGGATTGTAGCGCGGTTGGGGATGGGCGGCGATATTCTCTTACCAAATAAGTGACCCTACTCCATTGCTCACTATACCATAAAAAAGTTTATTTTTATTTGAGAAGAAATGGGATTGTGAAATAAACGTACTATTTATTTTCATTTCCACCAAATAAAAATAAACCATTAAAATATCATAAAATCATTGGGGGTAGTACGAACCAAAACATTGTGACACGAGAATTTTACACATTAGACAATTATAACATTTCGGTCTTTACAATGAATTAAATTGTATCACTGTCATCGTGTTTAATTTATTATAGCAAAAAACCACAGGCGATACAAATTAATTAGTTATCTGTTACAAGCGGTATAGAGTATAATTAATTGGATTCTAGATAAAATGTAAATTATTCCACGCAATTGCCACTCATTATCTAATTTACTTTAACTTCAATTTCGATCCAATAAAACGCTAACAGTGACAGCCTTAATGAGAGCCCAGCGTTAACAATGTAACACTATTAGACCTCCTTTGTATATCTTAATAGGATAATGCATAAGAAATATATTAATTGCTGCATTTATATACATAAATAGAAAATTTATTTTCAAAAATATAATGATAAAAAACTTATTAAAAGATATAAAGAAATTATCAGGTAAACCATAGACAAAATGCTAATGAAAAAAGCCATAGAGTCATACCACAAACAATTGCCCCGAATATTATATAGTCTGTGTTAATAAAAAGAAACAAAAGTTGTTATCTGTTATACAGTTTTAAAAATAATAAATAAAACCTTATTTTAAAACATATGTTAAAATATATATTAAAATCTCAATTTGCTATATAATTTGTAACAGATTCATTTCATGATTGGTAAAATGTGTTATAAAGTTTTTGTATTCAGTAGTTGCCGCACATTTTATCAAATTTATTAACCTATAACTTTTTAAATGCTTGATAATAATTGAAGTGATTGTTATTAAAAATGGTTACCCACTGTAATTTGGCGTTTATTCATTAAAGAACATCTTTTGTGTTATTTTAACGAGTTAGGATACCTTATTTGAGAAGAAATTTTATTTCATATATGCCACAAGAGATTTATTTTTTTATAAAAATGTTAAATTTCGGATATTAAATTTTTACCTTTGAATTTGGTGACAAGAAGATTAGAATATCTTCGATTGCTTACCTGAAACAAAAATATATATTTATTTTAAAATTAAAACAATTTATTTCGTTAAAGAAGACTACATTTAAACACTGGTTGTTAATTATATGATTTATTATGTTTTTTGTATAAAACAGAAGACATAGGCAGAGAGCTCGCTTAGGATTGGCAGTCCACCGCCCATGGACACCTTTAGCCCCATTTGGGATACAGGTACTTTGTTTTTTTTTTCAGAATATAGCGGACAACGAAGCAGGTGGGTCTCCTATATGGCAAGTGAACCCTGCCACCCATAGAGAACCGCGTTTTTACGCCACTTAGGCGCCGGCCGCTGTGTATTGCCTTGGTATCATTTCGAATGAGCCGGCCAAATTTTCTTTAGGCTAGACTTTATAGAATGCCAAATTATTATAATTTGGTTAAAAGTGTACGTGCATCTCACTATTACTATGAATAAACATAATTTTTTTTTATATTAATAATCCGACATCCGGAAAACCGTAACGGATTGGATGGCCGTATTAGGCTTGTTGCACACCGATGTTAGCGTCATACGTTCGTTAGGCGAGTGACTAAATCGAATCAGCGATGCAACAATGAAAATTTACCACCAGACATTTGTTTATACGTTTCTATTATATAGTTATTTCATTTATTTCATATTGAAGCGTCTTCTTCTTCTTATTTCTGGCTTTTGAGACTACCGATCGCAATATTGGCAGTGTCAGTATAAAGATAATTACATATATAATAACAGAAAATCGATCAAGAATATACATAAACAAAATTCAAAGTGAGATACAAATTATATTATGAAATAACTTTTTAATTTTTAACCAAAGATGAACTCATACAATCATTCAAGCGTCAAACAATTATATTATTATGATTAATACAGAGAGCTTATATGGTTTATTCCTTATTTTTTTTAAATTAGTCTCAGAGTTGGACTCATGCTTTTTCATGACCAGCCTGTAAAAATTATTACCTGTAAATACTAATTCGTACGTAAAATAAAAGCTTAAAATGTTGTTTCTCTTTTAGAATAATACAATTTCGTTTTTTTTTACAACTACTAGTTTTTTGAAGATAAAACTCATTATATTATATATAAATTGAGTCCGCTTATTTCCAACACCTTAAAACTCAGCTCACAGGCGTAGCTAATACTGTAAGAACAAAAAACTCTTCGAGAATCGTACGCTTTCACCTCGCCCGCTTTAATAAGGTTCATTACATAGCCCAGCGAAAATGACAGCCGTCGTATTTGTACGCAGTTAGACATGCGTGTACACAAACACGCGACATTCGTAACGAGAACGGACGCGATTCGTTCAGCGGACGCCGCGTGCGCGCTAACGACGTCTTCGCTTAAAAATCGCTCATTTCGAGGCATCTGCCGTGATTGAATGGTGATAATCTACCGTAATAGCGTAATGAGAAGATCTGTAGACGAACTAAAGTTACCGACATAGCTCGCCGAATTAGCAAGCTTAAGTGGCAATGGGCCACAGGCCGAAAAATGTTAGAGTGGAGACCACGGACCGGTAGCGCAGCGTGGGACGTCCACCCACAAGATGGACAGACAACCTTAAAAGGTCGCCGGAAGACGCTGGATGCAGGTCGCCTCCGAAAGGTATTCATAGAGGTCCAAGGGGGAGGCCTATGTCCAGCAGTGGACGTCTTACGGCTGAAATGATGATGATGAATTTAACGTTCAGAGCTTCGCTCGCGGTCTGTATGTAAGCTACCGTGACACCTTGGGTTCAGTTCTAAGCCTGAATGTTATACAAATACCAATTGTATTCGGTCTTTGAAAGGGTTTGACAATAGCTGGTTATTTTAAAGCTCTCGACGGACTGTTTGTCAGCCAGTTTATCCGCAGTGATACCACAGACTGATAGAATACCAGGATGAAATAATACGAGTGTCCCATAGTATTTCACTTGCCGCTAAAAGGTGTGATATGCCTGCAAACCTACCTTAGGACTGGGTTCCTAAGGTTCTCTAACCGTCAGAAAACCTGTCTGTTATATAGTCGAAATTGTCCATTATTTTTACTGTGAATACTGCAAATAAAAACCAATAAAGCAATAAAAAACCATCAATTCTCCAGAAACAGAAGTTACTTTACAAAAAACGATCAGAGAACGGCAGCCATGTATCTGGATGCAGGCTTTGGTATTTTCACATTCGCTGAAGCCTTTGGAGCATATTTTTCCAGGCATTATTAAAATATAATATAAATCTTAGTAGAATTAACATTTTTATCCGAATATATGCATGAACTGACTAAAAATCGACACAAATTTTATTTGTTTTTATAAATTGTTACTAGATATAAATTGCATGGAGAGTCGAATAGAAATACGGCTTAGATATCCAGAAATTTTATTAGTATCTTCAATAAGATTATTATACTTCTTCTTGAACGTACTGGCCACGCTACAATTATACGAAAACAAAGTTGACAATGCTAGGATTAAGGCTGCTATATCGATAAAATATAATTTTATTTATACACTAACTCAAATAATTATTTTAAATTTCATAAATATGAAAACCACATGCAATTGATGAAATCTGTATCTTTAAGAGACTTCTTCCTCATTGAGACACGTCTCTCTAGAATTAAACCATCAAAACTACAGCTACTTGCGATGCTGTCGAACAACAGGAACCATCTATTCCAATCCCAAGCTCAGCTCACCATAAACTTTGATAAATTTTAACGAGCCCTCCGTTTAATATACCGCACAAATAAGCTAGTTCCATTAACAACACATATATGTTTATGGTAACATCGGGCCTCGGCGCGTATAAAAGCTAACGGTGTGTTTTCATGTCACACGGACACATCCGTGAAATAATTTACGACGGCCAGTTGGACGATCGGTCCAAGTATCGACAGCTCAATCAGGTAGAGGACAACACTACGGTTAATAAAGTCATCCAATGGGCTGTATTGCGTCGAATTTACGAGCACCGTTAGCGTACGCATAAAAGTCGATAGCACTTTTTATCGAGACCCCGCACCAAGTTAAAGAAGCTCTTGATGGCCACAATTAGTAATACGTATAAATGTACTGATATTATTTATTAAACATTTGGAATATATTT
>DWCF01004071.1:0-17546 GCA_018230265.1 Delias oraia
CTCAAACATAAAAATATAAATTTAAAAAACACGTGATCTGCTTATCGTTATGTCGAATACGAATGTCAAATATTTGTTAATATGACTTTGTTCTATCAAATTAAAAACACAACATGTTTATGATTTAAAAATAAATAGAACATTAAGGGGTTTTATTTCAAAAGGGTGTGACTACATTTACATTTGGAGGTTGTGAATGGAGTTTTGTGCGAATGTATATATAAAAAACTAACGTTTTTCGTCAATTTAAGTATATCTCTAACTATATATCTCGTGTGTTCATAACTTTTAAGACGATGTATCTAATACTAAAATATTTATGAAAAAATACTAGGTAAAATATTCGTTTAAATAATTAGTATTACTAATGATTTAAAAATAAATTGCTATGAAAATTACTAGACAATTTTTCAGATTAAATCTATAACACTAACCAAGTAAAAAGTCAAATATAAATTTTAGGGTGGTTCTGGAAATTTCTTGGGCTGTCGCTTTTTCTTACTAGAGATGAGATACCGAATCCCGAACCCACGGTGGTATTGTTTTCTTGATTGAATTTATTCATATATATATATATATTCGGGCATAGTACCAATTAGTTAGTTAATGTATTAAAATTACAAAAATGACAATTAATATGTGATTTATGTGATCCTACGTTAAATAAACACATCATTTCATTTCGGATATCGAAGCAAAAAGAGGAGAGCCATGCTGAAGCATATGCGGACGCAGTAATTGGGCCGGCTCGACCGAAGTGATACCACGGGCTAACAGAATATTCAACGTAAAAAGGCATTTGTACTGTGTTTCGTTGAGTGAATGAAGATATCGCAGGCCCTTAAAAATGCCGTTTAAGTGGCGTAAAAAGCCGGCAACACAACCAATGCGCGGTCTGTAGCGCCGGTGTTCATGGGCGGCGATGTTCTCTTACCATATAGGAGACCCTCCTGTTTCTTCGTCCGCTATACTATAAAAAAGGAGTAAAATGACCAAAGATACTTTATTTTATAATTTACCAATAATATAATTTTAAGATTAATAGCAAATATTAAGCTCCTCAATATCACAAATCCTTTAAAAGTTAGTGTTATTCTTATTACCAAAACTTACTTAAAGCAAAATATGTTTGAAGGTCGTGACCTGGCCAAAACATGATGATGAAAAATAGATAAGAAAATTGTATTCACAAACGGGTTGATAATGTTATCTTTACGTCAACATTATTTTCTGCTTTGACTTTTGTATTGTGTTCAAATATATTGAGTCGTACCAATGTTACCATAACCACTTTAATATCAAATACTGTGTTTCGCAGAGTGAGTGAGGATATCAGAGGCCCTTAAAAGTGCCACTTAAGGTGTGTGTTGCCAGCGTAAAAAACCGGCAACATAACAAATGCGCGAAGTGTGGCGCGGTTGTTCATGGGCGGCAGTATTCTCTTACCCTTAGGAGACCCACCTGCTCCGTTGTCCGCTATACAATAAAAAAAATAAAGAGGCTGTATGCTAGTTTAAAAGTCGCCTGACCTTACACCTACTAGAACTTCTAGTAAATAATTTACCTAAACGAACCATTGACGTACAAATTGTACTTTGTACCCGAGTTTATAGACTACAAATATTTTTAATTCTCTTATCAACGGCTATTATAATCAAATTATAACGGATTTTATTGTTATAATAGATACAGGTCAAAAATGTTTAATCATAAAACGGCATTGTTTACATGGACTTAATTAGTAAATCAAGCTTCACAAGGAGTGATACAAGTTCGGTTTTCACTTTAGTCGCGTGCTCGTGACTGATAACACAGGTCACAGGCCACATGTATAAATGTGTTGTCCGTTGCTATTTCTCACAGTGGCTCGATTAAATGTGCCGTAGGTGTTTCTTGCACACGCTTAAAATAAAGTAACACGAATATTTTTTAAAAATGCCGTGGACTAGCACTAACAGGTTGGTTCATAACTTTGTGTTCACTTTTTTTATATTCTATAACGAACAATAGAGCAGATGGGTTTCCAATATGGTAAGAGAACACCGCCGCCCATTTAATACCTCGCCATAGACTACGCGTTAGTTACTTTTTACGCCGCTTAAGCATTCTTAAGGTATCCACCGATATCCGCACTCAGCGAAAACGCATAAAAATTAAAATATATTTGTGAATACTTTAATATATATGACGTTTTATTACAGAATTTACGCAAAACCTTCAAACTCGGGTGAGAGTATCCCACGTGTTGGGGCGAGTGGAACAGCTGCCAAGGCCGCAACAACCGCGGCGGCAGACTCCGGTGGTCGCTTTGAGCTAAGCGATCATGGTTATGGAAAGAGCTCCGTAAAACTACTACACGTTCATAGAGATGGGGAACGACATTCCATCAGAGAATTTGAAGTTTCGACAGAGTTAAAGCTGTCATCAGAATCGGCGTACATCGTCGGTGACAATAAAGAAGTCGTTGCTACAGACTCCCAGAAGAATACAGTATATCTATTGGCAAAGAAGCACGGTATCAAATCTCCTGAAGAGTTCGGTGCAGTTGTAGTGAATCATTTCCTTTACACATACAAGCAAGTGGTGGAAACCAAGTGTCACGTGGTCGAGTACCCGTGGGAGAGGCTGCAGGCGGGCGCTCCCCACAACCACGCTTTTGTCTTCTCGCCGACTGCTACGCGGTGGTGTGAGGTTTCACAAGCCAGACATGGTAAGTGCAGTGTTGGCTTAGATTTACTTATAATTACACTAACAACTTATTATATTTAATTTGTTTGCGGTTAAATATGTGTCACTAATGATTACATTTTTATAAACAGAGGCTGTGGTAGTAAAGTCTGGCTTAAGTGGTTTAAGAGTGCTCAAGACGACCCAGTCGGCATTCGTAGATTTCGTACAAGATGAATACACAACACTTAGTGATGCTGCAGAGAGAATATTTAGGTATTTTTAGTTTAATTAATATATTTGTTAAGAAAACCTCAGACTCCTTATTAAGTAAGCATGTTTTCTTTAGCATAGACAAAGCGAAATGTTAACACTTGACAAGATGTCATTTTATTGTTTTATTAGAAAAAAATTATTTTAGGAATTATAAATTTATATTTTACACATAATTGTTATTTTATAAGACTAGAAGTAAAGAATTTGAATGTAGTTTATTATACAGAGAAACGTAATTGAGCTTTCATTTTCATGAAAAAACTAAAAATAACATTAAAAAACTACATTTTAATGACATCTTGTCAAGTGTTGACTAGATAAAGAAAACAGTCTTATTTAATAAAGAGTCCAAGGTTTTCTTTACATATTTATTAATAAAACAATAACCTCTTATATTTGTAAATTTATTTTTTACAAATAAGTTTTTTTAAAGATTTAATTGCATTTCAAATTCAAATTCATAAGCATTATTCATAAGGGAACTTTTGCTTTGGTTTCGCCATTGGTTTGGAAGATATACCTCTACGAGAAAAACCAACAAGAGCTCATAGGGTTTAAATTTTTTTGCCAAATTTACAATAGTGAGTTTATTTATAAGCTATTGGCTAGTTTAAAAGTTACCAGATGGTTAATAGGAACATGGCTAATGTTGAGATATTTTTACAGCACGGTTGTGGAAGCGGAATGGACGTACGATAACATGAGGAAAGTGGACTTCGACAATGCCTGGTTAACAGTCAAGGATGCGATCCTTGATAAATTCGCTGGACCTCCAGATACAGGGGTCTATTCACCTTCAGTACAGCACACACTGTATCAAGCAGAAAAGGTTGTTTTGGAAAACGTCTCAGAGGTCAGTTATAACATATAGTTATAAGAGTTTCATGTTTACGCTTCACTAAACTTATTTTTGAAAAACCCACTACAACTTCTTATAAGCTGCGTAGGATATGAAATTTCGAATAAATTAGAATTTTAAGCAGTTATCGAAAACATTTTGATATACAAATGTTCTTATAATAATATTCGAAGGATAATAATTTTTTTAATAAATACAATTGGTCGTTGGATTTCGTTTTACACTTCGCATTGTTGTAAACATAGAGTCATACACCAAAATAAACTTGCGTGCCTAGATAATGCTTAATTGTAATAAATTATTTAGCTTCCTCAATTATTGAACGGCGCGTGCGTGATAAACTTAACAGTGATATAGCAATAAATTATAGATATGACAAAGATTGACCCTCTAGACCTAGTAAATCATTTAAGGATGTCTGATAAAACAATGCAGGACCTCAAAAAATTATAGCTGCGATCTAAATATAATGATTACTCTTTTTTACGAATTATTTCGTTTTCACCTCGATAGTTCCACAATTGAACATTTTTGTATCGCACACTACCATTCTATGAAATCAACTGTAAGAAATGGTTCAGGCAAATCCAAACCAATACGACTTGGGGACCTTCAAGAAAAGAGCGTATTCCTTAAAGAACCGGCAACGCATCCGTTGCTTTGCAAGGGTGCATGTCTATGGGTGGAGGACCGCTTGCCCTAGATGAGATTTCTGCTCGTTTGCCACCTTTTGTAAATAAAAAAATTCTGAATTCTTTCAAAATTTAACCTATGTTAAAAAACATATCTCATTATATATTGGTAACGCATCTAACATTTAACTAAAATTATGTGGATAAAGTTCTCGCAAAAAGGAACAAAGCATGATTTAAACTTTAGATAATAATAGATACGAAAGCGGGATGATGAACTATTTATAAAATTTTATGAAAAATCTATGTTTATGACATTTTGTTGAATACGCATCATAAGAATACACGTGTTTTTAGATAAGATTTGACATCGTAATGTTTCATATCTTCTAAAATAAAGGGCTATCAATAAGTTCATACATCTATTAAACATTTTACTAACTCGATTTTTGTTTAGTATAATTCTAAATATATTTATAAATTTACTCAATATGGTTAAAGCTTCCCAGTAAAACATAACGAATTAGAATTTAATTAATGCTATCTCCAATTTTATAGGTACGATTAAGTAATGAATCGTCTTATTGCAGATAACTTGGATAAGAATGTCGATGCCAAACAAACATTATCTCAATATCGACGTGTCAAAATTCCCCGCAAATGTAACGAAAGGAGATCCCCGCCATTACATCTACCAGCCTATTGACAAACCCGCGGGTCTAATCTACGCACAGCTACGCCGTAGACCGAAAAGCCGCCTGTGATATCGGACGCTTAGTACGTAACATTTAATTTAAGATGTGATGTTCGTTCACACAAATCACCTCGGAGAGGAAAGTACATTTTGAAATAGTTTTTGTTGATTGATACAAAGTTTATTTTTAAAATTCACTTCTTGTTTCTCTCGTGCGTTATCTCTGTCTGTATTAAAGTACAGTTAGAAAAAGGAACGTCTATAATATTTTTGTAAAGTATAATGAATGTGATCCATGTACATAATAATAATCCAAGTAAATAATTTTATACAGTTTGTTTAAGAGAACTGAATATCTGTCTAGTCAAGGTTCATAAACATTCATAAATATAGAATATTTAACAAATATGCTTTTAATCTTTTATTTCTTGTATATTTATTTGAATATATCCTATATTTATCTAATAAAAGATAACAATTTATCTAATATGTAATAATTATTATTATTATTTAGAACGTAATTATTAAGGTAGTACAATAAAACAATTTCAAGGATGCATATAAATTTTATTCAAAATTACATGGTGAAATAAATTTAAGAAAACTTAACTCACAAAGTTTACACTTAAAACATTATTATTTTTATTTTAAACTCGCTTTGTTCCAATTATTTTATCCGCCAAGGCGTATAGTTCTTCAACAGTCTGAAAAGAAAAAGAAAGTTAAATTAAGTTCCCCTTTACATCACGTACATGTCAACGTATCAGAAAATTATAAGTTTTAGGATTAAGTCTAGGATTCCTCAACCGAGCATATTTCATGGTTTTAAAATATCATATTCAAATAGTAATTTAATTTATAATTTAAGACTATACATACATGCGATATATCTTAACGAGTTTTAGATGTAATCAGATTTAATCGTTAAACTCAAAAAAGTCATAGTTTTAAGGGTATGCTATCAACATGCATACATGTCATTAGGTGCGCCCTATACGTTGCATAAAACTTTAAATGTAATTATTTTTATTATATAGCGGAGATCGGAGCAGATGTCAGTCTCTTGATTATAAAAGATCACCGTCGCCCATGAAAAACCACGATGTAATCCACGTTTTGGTTGTATTATTGGCTTTTTACTCTATTAGTATGGTATAAACATGAGAGAGCCATGCTGAAGCATATGCTGACGCACTAATTGGGCCGGATCATCCGAAATGATATCACGGGTTCACAGAATACTTAGCGTGAAACATTAGTTGAACTTGAAATGGTATTTCTACTGTGTTTCGCTAAGTGGACGAGGATATCGGAAGCCGTTAAAAATGCTTCTTAAGCGGCTAAAGCGCCGGCATAACCGAAGCGCGGACTGTGGCGCGTTTATCCACGGGCGGCCGTGTTCTAGTACAATTTAAGAGACTCACCTGCTCTGTTGTCCTCCGTACCGTAAAAAACATATAATAATAGCTGTTTAGGCACTATGCTCTTATCACTATAGGATTCACAAACATAATATAAAAAAACCCATCTACAATTTCGATATTAACCACTGCGAAAATACTGATAAATTGTTTAGAATTAGATATTACGTTTATTATTTTATAGTCATTATTTTTACATATAAGAATGCGTGGTTGATACCCCAAAGTAAAAACACTCACTGAGTACAAAAACCAATTATATTGGGCATTATATAGTCTCCATTAACGTAATTCATTAAGTCTATGACCGAAACGTCAATACACCTAAGTACATGTGGAGTTAGAGGATGCGACATTAATATCTCAAAGTAATAAGCCTTGATAATAGTTCTAGTCGGAACTGGAACTGGCAAGTTAAGTATTTAATTTTCACTTTACTTTTATTTGAGACATATAAAACTGAATTAGAATTAAGTATTAACTTCTACAGTACTAGATGAATTTTTTTGATACAGTTACCCTTATCTAGTACATACATACTGTCCTCTAGATCATAAATTTTTGATTTAGTTTGAATAAATTGTGAGTTTATTGCTTAAATATAGAAAAACTCTCTATAGTGTGTATCTCTCTCTATGTCGGACTAACGCATTACATCCCGTGCATTACATCCGTTTAGGTATTAATACGCTTGGCGCTTTAGTTTCCGAGATCCTTACGCTAATTAATTTAGTAAATTGATACTATAGGCAAGTAGTAAGGGGTGGGTACGCGGAAGAAGGTGTCAAGCCACACGCTAAGAATGAAAAATCTGCTGCTGGGCATAATAATTCAAACTTGTGCACGCATTGCACACGCGTGCAATTTTTGAATTGATTGTAACCTGTAGGTTCAATACCGGGGCATCTATGATTATTATTACAAGTTTTACACGAGTTCATCATGTATTGATTTATCTCGCCAATTGTAGAAGCATAGGATCTCAAGATGAACGGTGATCCTAGGGTCAACAGAATCTAGCCCATGTCAAGATAAAACCGGTTTAACACAAGCCCACCGCGTTTTATGTCAACATAGCTGGCTAGTATCAGACAATCACTGGAACTTATAAACAATGTGATGTCATTTTCTAAGTCTCGTCATATCATAAATACTAGATTTAATCTAGTTCAGAGACGTTTTATATAACATTTGTTCTGTAATGAAAAAATTAAGGGAGTTTTTGAGGCGAAATGGTTGTAAAAAAAACAACATAAATAATAAAATAAGTAGCGATGTTAATAATATTATATTATTAATAAAGCAGTTTCTAAAATATGTTTATATTCAACGCTCAAACGTAGCTCGCTTGTTCATGGACGGGGGAATCTCTTATCATAAACACTATACAATGAAAAAAACTAAGGCCAAATAACAAATAAGAATATTTAAAAAGTCTCCAAGATGTTATATCATGGTATTTAAAGTTAATACTCAATATAGGGTATGCTTCAGATATTTTATATGAAAGAGCCAGGATAGCCAAACCCAACAGTTCAGGTTTGAAATATATTTTCCATCAATAATTTTAATAGCGAAACGATAAAACATGTTTACAGACTGTACAGTTTTGGCATTCGCTAAGAACGGCTCTAGACAGTTATAATGGCTTTCGAATTGTTACACTATTGCGCGGCAGAAATAGGATTGTACCGAAATAACCAAGTTTCGAATACATTACTATGTAGTAAAAGTTGTTATTTAGAGTACTGAATCATCTAAAGCAGCGGTCGTCACACTTTTCTGGCTAATGGCCACATGTGACAGTGTACCATAAATACCAGGGCCGGACCGCAGAGTAAGTGAAGGTGCTTCAAGAGCCTTTGCAAACTTATCCATACTAACCTCGAAAGTGTATGCATATTACTTCTCTACGCTTAAACCACTAAACCAATTTACATGACCTTCGCTTTCCGTCAGATTCGTACAAATTTTCGGATATGGATTTTGTTTATGGTTATGATATGTAGGTTATAAAGTTGACTATTAATGTAAATTACATTGAGGCGAACTGCACAAATAACGCCCGCGGGCCGCAGTTTGCCGACCACGGATCTGAAGTGTCATACTAATGTTTTATTTTTATAACATTTAGCTGTCAAAAACAGACTGGGAGATACTATTTTTATTGATATGAACATAGATAACTTATTTAAACTTTATACCTATATACAGTTTTGATATTTTATATAACCTGAAAAAGTAAAAGTAAGCATTCATTCCAAAAGTAAATTTTGTCGACGTTACGAGTTTAGTGGGCCAGTTAGTAATAAATGAAAACCTTACTGTTAGTGTTTTAAGGGTCTTCACATCGTTCGTCTCGTATTTGAGGAGGGCGAATTGTTCGTCCGTGAAACGTACTCCCTTTTCGATGTCGGCCTGTTTCAGCTCTTCGAGTTCATCGCGACATTTGGCCAACAGCTGTTCGGCGCTGAGCTGCTCGCCCTCTTCCTCCATTACTTCGGGCTCAGCTTCTTCTTCGAGGGCCTACGTTTGTGCAATCTTATTGAAAGGTGTTTAAAACTACGTTTTTTTAATGATTTTTTCATCAAATATGTTCAAATAGAATTAAATTATGAGTAGTTTAATCTTGAAAAAGAAATACTCAGTCCTAAATCTAAATAATTTCTATTATAATGTAACATATCTATGCACGTTCATCATTCAATAAACTAAAAGTGAAATAGCGTAAAAGAATAATAATATTCTTAAAGATGCGCTTTTGAACATATTTGGTTAAGATTTGCCCGTTTACTTGAAGAAGTCTAACTGTTTTAATAATAGAATTAATATATCCGAGGGAGAGCCATGCGGAGGCACTAATTAGGCCAACTCGTCCGAAGTGATACCATGGGCTAACAGAATACTCAACGTGAAACGGTACTTGTAATATGTTTCGCTGAGTGAGTGAGGATATCGGAGACCCTTAAAACTGCCGCTTAAGCGGCGTAAAAATACGGCAACACAACCAATGTGTGGACTGTGGCGCGGTTATCCCCATGGATACATGGATATTCTCTTACCACGAAGAGACCCACCTGCTCCGTTGTCCGCTATACTATAAAAAAATAGATTTACAGTGCTAAAGCAATAATTACCTGTTCCAATTTCTGTGATGACTTCAGTTTCCTATAATAGGCGTCGGCTCGTTTCTTAGAAGCTTTCGCAACTTCCCTGTTCACCATTCTCCAAAATACGAAAACGGGGTGGTGGAACAATTCCGGCGGGCACTCCTTTAATGGTGTCTTCCCAACTAATATTAACCGTTTCAGCCGTTCCATTTCGTCGAGCTGGAAATTTTTATTTATCTTAGCTTTAACACAAATTCTTAATTGATTTGTTATATAATTTTAAACATATAAGCTAGTTTTTACTTGATTTATTCATGGTACTATAATTCTAGGCTTTATATAAAGCAGTCTTCGAATTTAAAAATGTATATTTCTACTTTACAAAAGGTATAGACTATATTTACTAAAACCATGATTTAATAAGCCTAAATATAAATGTCTATAAATGAATTAAGGTATATTTGTTTTAATGTATGAATAAATTCCTATACTAAAAGATGTACGTAAATAATAAAAACCAGTGTGTCAACGCCTTTAGAGAAGATGAGCAGAAGTATGTATAAAACGATAATACCAATCGGCAACTGATTTAAATGTTTAGATAATATTTTCAATTTCAACTTCTTACATCGTTTGAAGTTTGAATTAAACATCGATTGGGCGTATGTGGTATGAGAATCATGTTATAAAGCAAATGTAAAACATTCAATTGGCAAATCGATCAGAAGTTTATTGGCAGTTTCGATCGACTGTAACTTTATACCTATTAAAAATCGTTTGAAATAAGATATCTCAAGTGCAATCGATACAAAGCTTGAACTTACGACTCTGCTGGATATCCTCTTGTTAAGACTCTCTTCATTGACGGCTCTTATTCTCTCCTCCAATTCACTCATGTAGTTTTTATCCGTCAGTCGCACCAGGTTCGAGCCCATGTGCTTCTCCAAGCGTGCCCGGACGTGGGGATGCGCAAAGCTTAGTAAATATTTAGACAATTAATAAGGCGTTAAACTCTTACATAGTTGCGTTCCTTTTACTTAAAAAACATCAAAATTAGCATAAATTCTTAACAATAATTATCTGCTGTGTTTCTAAATAAGTGTCGACAAATTATTAAATGACATGTGAATATGTAAAAAACGTACCGCAGAAACTCTGTTTGATTTTGGGCACGCGTTTTGAATAGAAATTGAAGAGAGCACTGCCGCCGAAGCGCCTGGCTCCCTCGCCGTAAAGTTTTACTACTTTTGACGGCGTGTCATAGTTGAGACCTTTGCCGTGCCTACAAGATGGTCCCGGCACGGAATGGCACGACCCTAGCCGAAGTATCGTGTACAATTTCACCTCTAAGGTAGCGTTTATACAACCGTTTCCTACGAATTGAGTTATGTCGTTACGATTTTACGACCGTTTGCAGGAAATAACATTTAATGGCGTTTCATCGGACACGTGATTTTATTGCAGAATTGAATTTTATACGCAGTACATAATGTATTATAGCAGAAAACACATAGACTTTAAATAAACAAGAATATTAAGGAAAAATATACATATATATAAATAGAGAAAATAATTATAAATATTTAATATATGCCGCGCTTTATAAAAAACGGAGTTGGATATTTTCAGCTGTATTAAGTATTTGGCAAAGTAATTGTGTACTTACAATTAAAACATATTCTATATATATATATATGTTTATAAGATATAATAATACAATTTAAATGTTATTTAGCCTAAAAGTTGGTATTGTGAACACAAAGCTTTAGATTTCGTGACACTAACTATTCAGAAAATCATACATGCCTCAGATTGGTGATTTGTTGAATAAATTTCACATTGTCTTGAGTAACTATACTCATTCAGAAAGCTTCAAACAGATATTGTATGTTTCAAGTTTGAATTGAATAAATTCTAACAGAAGTTATAATTACACGTTTATTTTCAATTATTAGTTTACTTTAGAAATATTTGCATTCTATAGCATATAATTTTACTTTTTATTCAAATTATTACTAAAATGTATTGTTCGATCGCTGAGATTTAGAATGTTTCAGACCGTGCTCCAATTTGAAAATAAAGAAAGTATGGAAGGAGTAATGAAAAAATATGACGAAAATGTTACATAATGCACACAATTTGCAGAGATATAATTTGTCAAAACAACAGAGTGATTACGTAAATGCATCTCAAATAAGTCAATACATATAAGAAATTTAACCAGTGATGACAACAGTATGTGGTCATACAAAACAAAGATAAACTCGTGATCTTGCTTTAGGTATATTATTCGCATCACTTGACTGTCAACAATTTTTATCATATAATTCTACGAATTTTAATCAACGAAATCAATATTCTTAATTTAATTGTTATTTTTCTCTACATCATTTTTAATTATACTAACATTACAAATATTTGGGTTATATAAATTCAAGGAATATGGACGTCAATCTACTTATAAAGACGAAAGTTAAATACCCGTGAGAGAGCCATGTTGACGCCTATGCTGACGCACTTGGCCGGCTCGTCCGAAGTGATACCACGGGCTAACAGAATACTCAGCGTGAAACGGTACTTGTACTGTGTTTCGTAGGGTGAATGAGGTTATCAGCGGCCCTTAAAAATGACGCTTGGATGGCGTAAAAACTCGGCAGAGGGTGACGCGGTTGTCCATGGGCGGCGGTGTTCTCTTACCATATATCATATAGGAGACCCACCTGCTCCGTTGTCCGCTATACTATAAAATATATAAATATATTATAAAAAGTATACCAGTTTGTAGAAAGTGTATTAATAAAATAAAATAAATAGCGTATAAATAGAGTTTAGGGCACCGTCCTATATGTCTATTTCTATTTTTCCTGAATGAAAAATGGTGTTTATAAGATGAGTTTTCATCGACGGAACTTCACTCGAGTCATGAGTAATAAATAGTTTATTTTATGAGGTATTACGTCAACGTTTTATGAATTAGATCCGAGAAAAGAGCGGAACTATTTCGATACAGACAAATATGCGGTTTCGTATTTACATTTCATATTTTAGTTGCTCTGAATTGAAGAGTCTATCCTGTTTGAAACACGCACATGTTTTACGCGCTCTTCCTTCATCTTAAGTATATTTTGATTAATTATTTTGAAAAAGAAAAGTTTACGAAATATTAAGAGAAATATTTCATAAACGTTTCGTTTTCTCAACTTGCAATGTTTAATTTAGTTTAATTTATGAGACTGTTAGACAATCTATTTACCGTGTATTCCATTTATAATTTCTCCAATATTTTTTCTTAATAAATTATCTGTTATATTAATAGACAGTATAGCATAAAAATGCTGTACATCATTTAACTGACAAAAAAGTAACTCAGGTGTAACTCAAAACCCATAATTTCAAATTCTTATAAACAAATATTGTTTTTTTTTAAATTATATTATTTTATAGTCTATGTTAGTAATGTATTCATTTTCACTATCTACTGTATAATAAAATTAATTTTAGTTAGATATGGTTTATCGAATCAATACTATACCCAGATGTTTGAATAATTTCGTTATTCAGATCAAAATATAATTTCGTATTTAATTTTACACTTCTTTTAAACCAACATTTATATCTTGTACACATTTATATATCAGGTCAAGTATTTTTTGAAAAAATAATCGAATAATAAAAAACCACAAAACACTTATGGTATATTATAGTAATTCAAATATGTATCGTTTTATACATTTTAAAACTTTTTCGATTCTAGGCTGTATAAAAGAAATGTTATAAAAATAGAAGAGAAGAATAAATAAAGAAAGAAGAGAAGAATAATTAGAATAGAAATAGTCTAGAATACTAAGTAGCTACTTATTATACAAGGCGTGTGCGAAATATCTCATTAAATCAAGCAATAGTTGTATTGGTCTAATCTTATAGTAAACAATCGGAAGTTGTTTGACGCAAAACTGTTATCATTTTCATATGAACCTGAACAAAGAAGTTTGCGATAAGAGCCATGGGATCAGAGCTTTCAACATTATTTACGATCTTTTAGTATTCAGGAATATAGTTCCCGACGCTACGAGTTGCTTTGATGCAAACGTAAACAACGCTAATATAATAACTATTAGCAAGACGTAGTGAGATTTTTGTGATATACTCTCTGTTACACGTGTCTGTTACGTATACAGCTAGATAAATATTACTTTTTTAATTCTATAGCGGACAACAGAGCAGTTGGGTCTCCTATATTACCATATAGAACACCGTCACACATGAACAACCCTCCCGCAGTCCGCGTATTGGTTGTGTTGCTGGCTTTTTACGCCACTTAAGCGGCACTGTCAAGCCCTTCCACAGACCGAATAAATTATACTTTATAAATTAAATTATAAATATCCCGTACCGGGATTCGAACCCGATATCTCTCGCTTCATGGTACATGTTTAAAACCTTTAAGCTACGATGCTCTCAATTGTGAGTAAATATTAATTTTCAATGGATATTACTATGACTATGTTTAATGTTAAATATATTTCGTATAGTAACTCCTAGGTATAGTACTCTCGTATAGTAACTTTGAGAGACGTTTATCGTAACTTATATACTCATTTAACGTATATGTATAGACTATTAAAGGTTCAATGGACATTAGTTAAATATAGAGAGGCATGACGTTCAACAAGGGCAAGCAACAAAAGGGACAGTGGGGGCTAAATCCACCTGAGCGCTGATGAAATCCTTGCAGCCGAACCAAGATGTATGGCATCTTCAACTTCTTCCGTTGATCGTCTTCTATCGCGGCCGGCGAGCAATTCAATGGTTGTCCAGAAGCCCTCAGATGCATAGGACGACGCCCGCTGCATTGTGATCTACCACTGCACCTTACACAGGCGCGGCTTGAGGTGCAATGACTGCTTTTATCGTCGCCAAGTGCCAAACAACCCACCCTACACCCCGTATGTCTGACACTAAACACGCGAACATTAATCTCGCACCCTCATGCTTCCACGTTGCGAACCAAAGTTTATCGACACGTGTTTGAATAGCGTTTTAATTAAATTTGTGCGATATTGATAGACGTTCAAATCAAATGTTTGATGAGGTGTCGGGTATCGGAGCCATCCGCGTTCAACCTTCGCAATGTTTACGATTTGCAGACTGGGTCACGATGTAGCTTTTCCTTTCGACTATTTAATCGCTGGTGGTCTAGGTAATTTGACATGGCTGGCTCTTCGGGTGACCCGGATGGCACCAACATCGCGGCCCACGACCCAGGCCAGCTAGACACCTTTATTCTCACGCAAAGTAGGAGGATAAGATATTTTATAACTCGTTAGACAAGGACTATATTGAACTTTTACTTTGTGAAACTTTGTTTCTGATCTCACGCTCTTATGATGCGAATATCAATATAACTTTCTGTAAATAAAAAATACAATTTTCGGTTTTTTGGAGGTCTAATGAAAATATACTCTACACGCGTCGACTGATGTAGGACTTTATGCCTTATTATTTACTTATAGAATGAACTTTATTTGATATGATAAAATGAGTTGTATATTTAGGATATGTGATCAAGGAAGACGCACACGTTTCCTATCAGTAATAATGACGTTCCAAATTGATAAAATAGCCAAGGGTCGCCGAGATTGATAAAACTAGGAGCGTGGTGATACAGCGTCGTAATTAAATTATCAAATAACAGTTCAACAATCAGATGAAAAATGTCAGAAAGGAAATATTTTAACTATAAGCCCATATCTATAAAGATTTACGATAAATTCAATAATCTGTACAAATTATGAGCTTCATTTAAAATATACAATGTTCTCGCGCTTACATCACTTAGATACGCTTGCTGTAGTTGCTACAATTTGGCAAACATCTCAAGAGATTGCATTATTTTTATTACCTTTTTGGACCGATAGTATTACATTTAAAACTGACACAATTACACTTAAAACTGATTAATAATCACGCAAAAACAAACAATCATTTCGTATTTGGTTATTCTTTAGTTATTATATATGCATATTATATTTACTTATTGTATTAAAATCATCTCTAGTGACATTAAATGCATTAAAAGATATGCGCACCAATAAGAATATTTCATATATAAATAAATAAGATTTATCTAAATTACATGTGATATAATTATCAAAAACGACTTAAAAAATGATTAGATAGAAGATGAGCCGCTAAAAATAGATACTTTTTAAAATAGGGTTAAAATTAATGTACCAAGGATTTATATAGACAGCGCTCCATTTATATCCTGACTGAAGTAAAATGTTTATTTAATCGTGCCACAAAATTCTTGTTTACATTTAAAGGCCGTCAATTACTTTAGAGATACATTTTCACGATGTATAATTATATAATTTGGACAGACACCAACAAGTTGTGTTATATTAAAATGATACTACTCACGCATATTGGATGATTTTCGCCTGCCACCAACGCGGTAGGTTTGGAAGTTGGAACCTCTTCATTTTCTTTCTACCACCCTCGCCTTCCCCGACTTCATCTTCACCTTCCACCTAGAATTGAATATACCATGTACGGGTTGATATTTACGAGGTTACGTCACTTTCTCAGAATTGTGATAGAGTGAAAAGGCACCTGTGCCTATAATTCAGGTACTCGCAGCCTTGCAAGGCCCGAGAGTGTCCATACCGTTTATCCTGGGTGAGCCTCTTGCTCGTTTGCCTCAGTTTTTCATAACAAAACTTTTCTTTTCTGAAGTATATGCTGAGGCACTAATTGGGCTGGATCGTCCGAAATGATACCACGGGCTCACAGAATACTCAGCGTGAAACTGTACTAGTACTGTGTTTCGCAGAGTGAATTAGGATATCGAAGGCCCTTAAAAATGCAGTTTAAGCGGCGTAAAAAGCCGGCAAGGCAACCAATGCGCGCAATGTGGCGCGGTTGTTCATGGGCGGCGGTGTTCTCTTACAATATAATAATTTAAAAAAAAACTGGATTTTCACAATGAATTTCACATTATGTAGATAACTGGTTTTATTACCAATAAGATACAATTTTTGTAGGATTTTAATTAATTAGATAAGGTATGATGAAATCTTCATTTACTGTAAAATTACCTGTATTTTGACCCTTTTATCTTTGTCATCGCCTTGCTTGTTTTCGTCCGACATTGTTTTAATAAAAGTTTTACTTAATTATAGAAACTGGAATTTTGTAATAACTAAAACAAATAAATTTTTATTTTCAAATTAACATTACACTGAAATTTTGTTCGTTGTCCTAATTACACGGTTATAAATTCTTTAATTTTGTTTACATATTGATTGATATGACAAATCTGACAAGTGTCATTTAGGATTTATGACAAATATTTTTAAGCATAGTTTCAAAATGTTATTTCAATAATCAGAATTATTATAAATTTGTATAAGAGATAATAATAACAGAATTGCACGCCGTCGCAACAACAACCATCTCGTTTTATATTAAATCTCAAAAAAATAATCAGGAAATATATAGATGATAGATACATAGTTATCGACGCAAAATATTTTTATTTATAAAATCAGTGTAGAAAATAGAATAATCGATGTCGTAATATAGCACCGGTAATTTGATCTCAAGATATTGAGGGTGCGAAATTCACTGAATAGGAAAATAAGGTTTTCCTTCAATACTGGAAACTCCATTAGTCTATTTCATATACATGTATATACAAGACTAGAAAAAGTCCGAAACATATCTAAAACATTTTTCTGAGAACCGTGCCGGCGACAACATTCGTTATTATTTTAAATTTTTTATTAAAGATGAGTTACATTCTTATGACGTCCCGCCACACGATGGAAGGACGATCTAACAAGGGTCGCGGGCAACCGCTGGATCCACATCGCTCAAGATCGC
>DWCF01004072.1:0-17543 GCA_018230265.1 Delias oraia
CTTTCCAGTTCAAGAGTTTAAACACATCTTCCAGTGCAGAGGTGAACAGTTTCGGAGATATGACATCTCCCTGTCTCACGCCTCTCCGCATTTGGACAGGGTTTGTATTCTGATCCTGTCCTCAGACCGACATAGTGCCACAATTTTTAAATCGGATTTATTGCTATATAAAGACACGGCTAAAACATTTTACATTTTTTTCATTTTTAAATTGTGTTATTTATATTTTCTTCGGATTATAGAATCTCACACTAGCCGTACTTTAATTTCAACTACATTACATTTGTAAAAGTGACAAATATTGTTTAGGTATATCACTTGGATGATAAAATAGAGAGAAGAAATAAAACAGCAATACATTTGAATAGTTTCTATTTATTACTTTCAGTACAATAATAAATTGGACAACAGCTTTAACACCTCTTCGTTGGAGGCTGTAAAGGTGTAAAAGCTGTTTATTTACTTACAACACTAAAGATCGAATCTCATACTGGATTTTAAATTAATAAACAGTAAAGAATTTTAAATTTTGGCACAGGACACACGCATACGCTCAAATTAAATTGGGAACATCGTTGTGTGCGCTTTGAGCACCGTATCGAAAACCGATTCAAACTTAAAGAAATTCCTCTCAATTGATTCACGAAGCATCTCTGGTATCACAGCACTCAACGTTCTCTCGCTTACACTACAATCGTAACAAAACGACTAAATTAAAGTATTTACTTAAAAACTAATTGAAACATCATATAAAACTACAAAACAACGTGTCGCTTTAAATAAAATAATGAGATTTAATGTATAATAATTGATTACTTAATATACACACGAGAAGGGTGTCAACTTTTGAATTTTATTCAAAAATATAAATAGGTATATATTAAGACGTTAGATTGTGTGTATTAAAAGTAATGATTTTAGTAATATTTTTGACAGTTCGAATCGATTAATTGCACATTAAAAATCAGACACTGAAACAAGTCTTTTAAATTATCTAGATAGTAAATACATCTTTACATGAAAATATATTTAGCTCTATATAAATATACTTATGAAATCAATATGATATAATTTTTCTATTGAGTTACTGTCGAGTTGGACTTAAACTATAAAAGCATTTACTGTTACGAGGTAGCCAAGTAATAAAAGAATACCGCATTCGACATCCGTCCTATAAACTATCTATCTTATTTTAATCACCCTGTGAAACGTCATACACTCGTCACGCCACCGTACGTGTATAATTGCAGTAACATCAAAAATGAATCGGCATTGAAACTTGAAAGCACGTAACTCTTAATTTCTAAACAAATTGTCGTGATATGAAGTGAATGTTTACAAGATACCTACGTCAAAGGTTAATTTTAAAAAAGCAACATTACAAATACAAACAAAATATTTACAATTAAATACAGGATTGACAAAAATGTCACAGTTAAAACTAATTATTTACAATTGATATTTTATTGTCACCATATTATCGTGGTGAATTATTACTAAGATTTATGATTTTTCACGCGACGCCACATTCTAACTGAACTGAGAACTGACAGTAATCCGTTGCTCACAACACAATATTTAAAGCGTTTAAGATTCAGGTTTTTTATCGACACCGAAATTCATATTTAAATCTAATTTATGACCGATAGAATTGTGACTCTGTCGATGGCAATATTTGTGTAGCGGCGTGTGAAAATAGCGTTAACAATGTTTAAACAATCGCCAATGTGTAATATCATCAACAGTCATACATTGTTAGACCGGAATATACAAAGAGAAATAAAAATCTCAAATTCCCATCAATTTATGTATACCAGATTTTAAAAAAGGTATAACACAAGATAAAAAGAATTCGGCTCATCGCTCACTCCCCGTGAGCCGCGGAGGGTCGAACGAGAAGCTACTTGCTCAAACTATATCATCATATCTTAACAAATATTCTAAAATTATTATTTACTCGCGATATCTCGCTTACGAAACTCGCCCTTTCAAGGTCCAGCCTGTGTGCTGGAATTGTAAGTTCCTAAAGTTGGATATCGCGATCCGAATTAGGCTTAACGACACAATATGTCTAAACACGTTCTATGCAACGTAGTACAAAATGAGATCTTCCTTTCATTTTGTTCATACTTCCTATGTACATAAAACGCTATGCTAAAATTTAGTTCAGTTTTCAGGATAAAAAATGAGTATCCAACAAACGGGACGACAAAGCTGTGATAAGTCACATGGATATTTAACAACATAACATATTATGTAGGGTGTAACAAGAAAAATGAACTTCGTTCATTTACTGCTTTAAGCGCAATATTGACGTACCTACTTTGCAGTAGCACTCTGTCTAAAGTACACACTAAACGTTCTACGTTGTATCCATTAATGAGACTACGGTTGTAATTGTAGGGTAAAGCGCTTGGTTTTGCGCAAATTTCATAACGACTAAATAAACTTTCGGCATTATGTCAAATGTGCAAAGAAAAATAAAAAATACAACAGATAGTTTGAGTTACATCACCTCGCGCAAAACCATGTGTTTATCACCTCTAACAACAGTATCAAGCCTTTGAAGTCCAACTAATGCTGAGCCGTTTAAGTGAAAGAGTGTAATGTTACTGGTTCAAAGTCGTCGTGTGTGGACGGCCGCACCGGTAAATCTTGTGGTGGAGGTGGCACCGGCAGCAGGCTGGTCCCTTCAGGGATGTATACGTTTGTCACACGGTTCTAAAACAATATTATTTTGTGAGATTGTAACCACGGTTACCATTTTTATAAATAAATAATTGCAAATGATTCATAATGGTATAGCGGAAAACAGAGCAGGCGGGTCTACTATATGGGAAGAGAACGCCGCTGCCCATACACAACTGCGCCACAGTCCGCGCATTGGTTGTGTTGCTGGTTATTTTACGCCACTTAAGCGACATATTTAAGGGCCTCCGATATCCTCAATCACTCAGCGAAACACAGTAGAAGCATCGTTTCAAGTACAGCTACCATTTCATGTTGAGTATTCTGTGAGCCCACTGCCCGTGGTATCGCTTCAGATGAGCCGGTCAAAATAGTGCGTCAGCATATGCTTCAGCATGGCTCTTCCACGGGTGCACCAGTATTATGACACTCGCCCGGCCACTGTAAAGCCCTTTCAGAGATAGAATAAGCCGGACAGGGATTTTTACCCCGTACCTCTCGCTTCATGGTAGACTTATTAAATTAAATTACTTATTTCACATAAAAATATCGACTAACATCTTTTATTACCTGGCTCTTATCATATTTGAAGACTCCGTGGCGGTAGCTCTTTTTGTCATCTCTGTCATCTGTCGTATTAGACTGCTCGTAATTCGGATTGTGGAAGGAGAAATGGCAACTGGGGTCTTCGGTGGTGTCTTTTGATTCGCTATCTCGGTCTTTAAGCACTTTGACTGTAAAACGAATTGTAACGAATAACATTCTTTTTACATACTATAGAAATGAAATATTGATTTAAAAATAAATAGAAATACTGAGAATAAAGTGTAAAATTACTTACAGCAAACAAATCCGACAGCCATGGCACCAATGATGATTATTATCATGACAGATACGCCTATTACTAATGCGCCGGTGTGTGATCGCACTTCGGGAGCTGGAGGTGTCTGGTTGAAGCGTCCATAGTCCGAGTAGTCATAGTTAGGTGGGTAATGGGAAGGCATACGGAGGTTCACCTGTTGTTTTGGTGCTGTTGGTTCAAAATAAAATACATTATTTTTTTATAATATAGCGGACAATGGAACAGGTGTGTCTTTTATATGATAAGTGAACACGGCCGCCCATGGACAACTGCACCACACTCCACGCATTGGTTATGGTGGCGGCTTTTTACGCCACACAAGCGGCATATTTAAGGGCCTGCGATATCCTCACTCACTCAGCGAAACATAGTATAAGTTTCACGCTGAGTATTCTGTGAGCCCGTGGTATCATTTCGGACGAGCCGGCCCAATCAGTGCATCCACATTTGCTTCAGCATGGCTCTCCCACGGATGAAAATTCCACACACACATTAATGCCAGAGAAAGAAAAATTACATAATATATATAAATTGTGGATATTAAAATAGTCATAGAATGCATTTTATTCGCCATTTACTTTTATTTAAAATATTCAAACTTACTTATTGAACACGGAATTTCGTTCGGATGTTCTGGACAAGCGCAGATATAGTCGTGACCCCTAAAGAAACAAAAATGAGTGCATCCGCCGTTATTCTCCATACACGGATTCCAGCCGTGTTGTCGCTGATGTGAAACCGCTTTTATCTCCATTGCCATCTCGAAGTTTGTGCTAACGGCCGTTACGTTCTTGCCTGTGTTCTTGTCCGCACGCATCACGGCTTTCTTGTACCAATCCGTCCAGTATATAAATTCGCAAAACTGAAACGTTTATTTCTCAATATTATTCACAGACTATATGTGACATTTTATTAGCGAACATATATTTGTACGATGCTTATGGTTTGATATGATAAAGGTACCTACATAATTTTATAGCAGTAATATTAATGAAAAAAATTAATGAAATTATTTTGTGTTTTGTTTCTTTGAACGAGTTTAGAAGAAATGTTATTTGTTACATGGACATCGCTTGTATTGTGTAACTCTAAATGTCGCGTTATTAAAAAAACCTCTGAATCAGATAATGTTATGTTATTAAAACAGCTAACTAAACTGTTCAAATCTAATAGTAGTTTATATTTTCATTAATTATTTACCTGCGTCATTCCAAACGGGTTTTTAGCGTCTGGAATAAGTTGTACTCGTTGCCCACCGTTTAGATCGGAAGTATCGATTCTGTCTTTTAGAGCATCTGTCCAGTACAACCTGCGTTCTACATAATCGATGGTCAGACCGTTTGGAAAGCCCAAATCACTGATAACGATGATCTTTCTCATAGTTCCATCTAATGCCGCTCTTTCAATACATGGTGAATCTCCCCAATCACTCCAGTATAGATAACTAAAAGATTATTAAAAAATATGAATACATTTTCATTATTACAAAAGATATTTAATGTTCTACTTGAAAATTCAAGAACCTTCAAGAATAGGTGTACATTTTCCTTAAAGGCCGGCATCGCACCCGGGGCTCTGCAAGGGCTGGTGGCGTCCATGGGCGGAGGACTGCTTGCCCTAGGTGAGCCTCCTGCTCGTTTGCCACCGTTAATATAAAAAAATCACTTAATGAATTTAATTTTAAAAAAATCCTACTCACCCTTTCGCTGGGAATGTTGCAACAGATCGCGGCTCGGTTAGTCCAGACAACAAAACTTTCCTACATGTTCCATCAAGCTTTGCAACTTCTACCACCTAAATTTATAAACAACGATTAAAATTCTTGTTAGGCAACAAATTTCTTAACAAGAAATTCCTTGGAATGGTCTTATCCTTGAACGATATACACAAAAAACAATTACAAAATTTCTACATATTTCATAAGTGATAGTTAATGGCATAAAGAATAAAAACATTTCACTTAAAATACGAGACTAATTATTAAAGCTCAGTTTCTTTTTTTATTCTATAGCGTACAACGGAACAGGTGTGTCTCCTATATGGTAAGAGAACACCGCTGACCATGAACAACCGCGCCACCGGTTATGTTGCTGGCTTTATACACCGCTTAAGGGGCACTTTTAAGGGCCTCCGATATCATCACTCACTCTGCGAAACACAGTACGAGTACCGTTTCACTTTGACTATTCTGTGAGCCCTTGGTGTATTCGGACGAGCCGGCCCTATTAGTGCGTCAGCACGTATGGTACACGTTTAAAACCGTCAAGCTACGAGGCTCTCAAAAGTAATCAATGTTTACCTTATATTCATTATCTGTCCAATACAAGTTATTTGCTATCCAATCAACGGCCAGACCGTTTGGCGTCTCCAAGCTGGTGTTCACTATCATTTTGTTTTCCGTCATATTTTCCATATTTATCGTCCTACATCATATAAAAACTTAAATGAGAACCCAACGTTTATTAAATTATAGTTATTAATGCAAACTTAAATTTCTCTTATTGTTTTCTGATACATTTTAAATGTATATAATATTTATTTAAAATAATAATATGGTCAAACCTGATTTCATTTAACTTCACGTCAGTATAGAATATTAGTTTCTTATCCCAATGGAAGTCAACAGCTATAGAGCTTTCCATGTGTTCTACTGGTATATTGTTATCCCTTAACTCAGGTGTATCAAGGGAAATTATCGTCATACTAGTACGGGTAGCGAATATAAGAAAGTTTTCTGGGTGTTTCTTGCATATTTTTGGTTCAGGATCTGTGTTATTTTCAAATAGCAGTCCTGTGGGACATGCGCACGAGAAACTACGCGAATTACGGAGGCAGAGGTGTGAACAACCGCCATTTTTCGTTCCACATACATTCTTTAGATTATTGTCATTCTATAAATATAAACTTCATTAGCTGAGGTGGAAATATAACAGATACAATTTCAATTATGTCCAAGTAAAGGAAACAAAAATGACACACATATATTGCTATTTCAGCTTTAAAAATGGCAAAAGAATTGATACCAGTTCTGATTATTATTTATAAAGTAACAAGTAAGAAGGTTATTATAGACAATTACATTTAAGTTGCTCCAAAGTACCGATTTATATTTAAAACTAAATTGAATTTATTTAAATTCTTTTTTAGTATTCGTAAGTTATATCTTTCAGGATTTTATAAATTTCTAAGAAACTTTAACTTGTAATATTTAAAATAAAATTTTTAATACCTGGATAGATCTTATATCCATGAGCCCTTCGAGTTTATCGCGTATTATAACTTGATCCTGTACGTTTTTCTTATCCGCTCTATGCAAAGCTTTAGTTTTCCAATCGGTCCAATATATATATTGACCCATGATTACGATTCCGTATGGATATGGTACATCACTGATTATAGTACTGCGAGACCATCCATTGAAATCTGCGCTCTCGATGGTATTAGCTTTAGCGTCGTTCCAATAAATACGATTTTCTAAACGATCTACGGCTAGACCGTTGGGCCATTCAACACTTTGGGACACGATCACACGCCTGTAAGCCAAATTGTAAAATATATGTGAATATTAAACAAACATTTTATTTTTAATAGAGTACTATTATTTTTTAGAGATTGTGAATTTAGTCGTCTATCGTAATATATAATTTGTAGACCGCTGAATTAAATCTTTACATATACACATAATTAATATTATAATCCCGTGTTTATATGTAAACCCTAATGCAATGAACTAAGCTTTTTTTATATAGTATAGCGGACCACGAATCAGGTGGATCTTCTATATGGTAAGAGAACATCGCCCATATACAATCACGCCACATTCCGTGCATTGGTTGTGTTGCCGGCTTTTTACGACGCATAAGTGGCTTTTTAAGGGCCTGCTCTCTCACTCTGCGAAACACAGTACAAGTACTGTTTCACACTGGGCTGTGTATCCATGGTATCCCTTCAGACGAGCCGGCCCAATTCGTGCATCACCATAAGCTTCAGCAAAGCTCTCCTACGGGTGACTACATAATGCCTGAAGCTATAACGTCTTCAATTCGATTCAATTAAAAAAATTGCTAACACTAAGGCTTTTATAAATAAAACATCGACCTATGAGTTCCATCCATGTCTGCTCTCTCGATTTTTGCTTCCGTTCCCCAGTCCGACCAAAACATAAAACCGCGCTCATAATGCAGAGCTATGCCGCGAGGTGAGTCTGTAAAATATAAAATGTGATATCAATTCAGTTTGTATCATGGTCATAATAATAATTTTCTATATTTTTTACCTAATCCTGTCCAAACGAGTACTTTCCGAATAGAGCCGTCTAATTCTGATACTTCAATGCTATTTCGTCCGCCGTCCGTCCAATAGATCTGTAATAAAATGTAAATAATTATATATTTTATGGTATATATGGTTTTATATGGTAAAAGAACACCGTCATCGGGCTACCGCGCCATAGTCCGCGCATTGGTTTTGTTGTCATTACTTCGGACGTTCCGGCGTTTAGGTAGTGCGTTGTTAGTGCGTTAACATATGCTTTCTCTCCCCCGTACCCGTGAGTACCACGTACAATTATCATGTTAATTTATTTTAATAGTATAGCGGACGAAGGAGCAGGTGGGTCTCCTATACGGTAAGAGAACACCGCCGCCCATTAACAACCGTTCCACAGTCCGCGCATTACTAAGCGGCACTTTTAAGAGCCTCCGATATCCGCACTCACTCTGCGAAACATAGTATATAATAAAATATAAAACGCAAGTGTCTATGTATTTTTTTTCAATGTACCTTTCTTCCGATAGAATCCACAGCGAGGCTATCAGCTGTCTGTAATCCTTGAGCGATAATAATTTTGTCCTGTGTTCCAAACTTATCCGCGCGACGTATTACTCGCTCCGCTGTATCCGTCCAATAAATCAGACCTAACAGTGTGTTTAAGCATTAATACAAATGAAAATAATAATATTTTAACATTTCTCTTATTACATAGCGGACAATGAAGCAGACGGGTTATAATGTGGGAGATTATCTCTATGCATGAAAATCCCTTACTGTTTTTTTATTGTATAACGGTGTAGGTGGGTCACCTGTATGGTAATAACACCGCCGCATCATAATAAAATGTCAAATTATCCAATAATAGCATAATGGAATTTAGAATTTCATGTAATTGTGGTAACTTAGAGATTTTGCAAAATTGAAATTTGTGAGAAAATTTTTTTTTTGTCTGAATATTGCCTTGGTATTTGAAGGATTTCTTTCGGTATCGTGTTGTAGTGAATTTTGCGATTAATTAAAACAAAAAAACTCACCCGTCTTTTGATCAACGTCAACTCCAAGTACATTCTTCAAACCGTGGAACGGATACACGACATCAACAAGATATGGGACGTCGAAGGAAATGAAACGAATATCGATGCGATGTGCGAATATAAGGAAATGCATTGGTCCCTCGGCGCATTTTTTACCATCATCCTGTCACATTCAACATGTTAAATTAATTTTTATAAATAAGACTTTTTAATTACTAAAACAATACTTGCAATTTTTTAAAACTCCAATGAATATTAAATGGGTACCAATAAAACTGTGACTGTAAATTACAATTTTAAGTGTCAAAATTAATTAAATTGAGATATAGAATTATTAAGTGAGCGACTGACTGCGAGTGACGAGAAATCAACAGAACAGTAACTTACAAAGATTAATTTGAGTTACTTAAAATACAAAATGAGCAGCTTCATAATATGTAAGTCTAACCTAATCTAACTTAGAAAAATCGAATCTATCGTAATATTGAAGTTGCTGTTGAAATTTGGGTGGATGGTGCAGAAAAAGAAACTATTATTTGTTGCAAATTCATTTTTCATATCCGGTCAAGTACAATAGTATGAATAATACAACAGGAAGAGGGACAGAGACACCTGTGACCAAATTAAGAACTAAAAATGGTTACGTTCCATTACACTTATTCTAACAGTTGCCCGCTCTGTATTTCCAGTCGCTCACTTAGTAATATAGTCGCTCGGAAAAAATTTTAACATCTGAAATGAATGTATCACAATCCACTTTTTGTAAGATCGTTCTGGATTTTATTATTAATTAATATTCGTTGTTAGTTTAGTAAATTTTTCGCCTACTCAAATTCATACCGCTCAACTTATTAACATTTATAAACAGTATGTCGTCATCTGTCGCAAAGTTTATTTTATTCGCGCGTTTTATAATTCCCCATATTACATTTTAGAATATTAAATAAATAAAGTAAAAATTGCTACATAAAAAAATTACCATCAATTTAACACCAGTGGGACAAGCGCAAGTTCTTCCGCCAGGTTTAAGGAGACATAGATGGGAACATCCTCCGTTATTTCTGCTACAGCTGTAATTCACTCTTATTATTCCGCAGTCAAAGAAAGTAAAATCAAATATTTTTTATTATATAATTGTGAGCTTATATTGAAATTGGCATGAACGAAGTCTTGAGACAAACGAGTTTATTTAATTTCACTGACTAGAACGAAAATATATTTTCGTATCGAGAAATTTTATCTTACCGATTATTCCCAGCCTTCCTCTCCCTATGGAAAACTCTAACATCCATTAGGCCTGCTACTCCAGCGCCAAGTGTCCTACGATTTCTTCCTGTATACTTATTCGCAGCTTGTATGGAGTTCGCATCCCAATCTGTCCAGAATACTTCATCTCCGTATAGGTCTAGTCCAAACGGATGTGGTAGCTGTTGGCCTACAAGTTAATAATTCCAATGCAATTCACAAAAAATAATTAAGACAATAAATACTAGTAAATTATTTTTATTCTATAGCGGACAACTGAGCAGCTGGGTTTCCTACATAGTAAAAGAAAAGCGCCGCCCATGAACAACCGCGGTACAGTTCGCGTATCGGGCGTGTTTCCGCCTTTTTACGCCGCTTAAGCGTCACTTTTAAGGGCCTCCGATATCGTCACTCATTCTGTAAAACACAGTACAAGTACCGTTTCACGCTGATCTGACTCTTCTACGGGTCAGAGAGTTTTTAATTACACATATGTCGTATAAACAATTTTTTAATATGGCATAAGATATAATAATTTTGTTAGTTTTAGTATTTTAATAATAATTTATTACCTATTAACACAGCCCGTCCTGTGCCGTCGAGATTAGCATATTCAATGGTCAAGTGACCGCCATCGGTCCAATATATTCGGTTATTTGTAAGATCCAACGCTAAACCATTCGGCCATGTCATGTTGCCAAATATCAAACGCTTCCGATTGCCACCATCCATATCTGCGCGCTCAATACATGGATATAACCCCCAATCCGACCAGTATATCACACCACCTGTACAATATATAGACACAAGCCTTTCTTATAATAATTGCATTAATAGAAACCCCGGCCTCGCACGGACTTTCAAACATCAGAAATAATAATTTTAACACAAACACCCTTTGTGCTAGGTAATTTTTTATAATTTTTACACTTTCGGTTACATTATAGACGTTTAATAAGGATCACTATTTTTTTTAATATAATAAAGGGAATATTGTTAGTGTTATATAGTTCCTTAATAAATTGACTATCTAACACTGGAGAAATTTTTTAAATCGGATCAGCGGTTCTTGAGAACAGCGTCTTCAAATAGACTTTTCAGCATTTTAATATTATTATATTATTGCTATCTGTTATTTTTTGTTATTGATTTAAATAGTGATTTCTGTAACACCAAGAACTTTAGTACTAAATTAAAATTTTCAGCTTTCAGATTAGTGAATTCAACTCAAAGAACGTTATTATATTAATGAAACGCTATTGCTATGGCTTCGCTACGTGTTGTACTAAAAACTCTATGTACCTTTTGGATCGACAACAATGTCTCTCGGCTTATCAATATTTTCCCATGCAAGTAGACTTCTCAAAGTACCATCCGAATTGGCTACTTCTATCCGGTTTGTACCTGCATCCGTCCAGTACAATTTGTCGGTCAACCAATCATATGCCAGACCGGCCGGGGATACTAAAATTTAGACATAACATTATTTTTAATAAGATTTTAATTGTTTTTAAACATTTATAATCTAAAAAAAGCAAGACTTACTCAAATTTGTGTTGACAATCACAGTCTGATGAGAACCATTAAGGAAGGCTCTGTTTATGGTGTCCTTTTCTACGTCTGTCCAGAATATTCTTTTGCGTGAATGATCCCAGTCAAGAGCCACCGCTGATTTAATGCTTTCCACTGGTATTACCTGTAAGTTTCATTCATTAAAAGGATTTACTAAAAAAGACTATACAGAATATCTATCTAAATAAAGTCTCACCCATGAAAGAGCCATGCTGAAGCATATGCTGACCTACTTATTAAGCCGGCTCGCCTGAAATAATATAACAGGCTCACAGAACGTGAAACAATACTTTTGCTGTGTTTCGCTGAGTGAGTGAGGATATCAGAGGTCCGTGGAACTATACAACTCAAGCGGCGTAAAAACCCGGCAATACGACCAAAGCGCGGACTGTAACGCTGTGCGCCAATGGGCGACGGTGTGCTCTAACCATATTGGAGATCTACCTGCTTCGTTGCCCGCAATACAATAAAAATATTGAAAAAATATATACCATATCCAATGAATCCATCTGTTTCCGTGGATTGAGAAGTTTCATTCTGATATCTTTTTTCCTCGCATATAATAACAATTTATCCGGTGTATCTTCACATGTACGACTGAAATAAATAATTGAAATTAGTCGGACAATTTTTCACAATTGCTCTAGCACAACTCAGTTGACTCACCCATCAGATTTAAGATTAAATCCGATCGGGCATCGGCAACTGTAGCCATTGCTGTTCGGCAGGCAAATATGTGAGCAACCACCGTTGTTGCCGCCGCAATGGTTTTTATACGTAGTCAATTGCCGTAGAGGATGGAAACTGAAAATAATAAATTGAAATAGTCTTTAATTATATTAATGTTAATAATATTTCATAAAGATGAAAAGCCGACTAAAACTATATTTTTTATTATATTTGTTTGCTTTTAGCTAACTTTTTCATAGAATATTCTTGGTATTACGGAACTATATATTTTCTAAGGAATTAAATTACAAAATTATGGATATACCTCTTTATATCCATTGGTACTTGTAAGCTGGCGTGTATCGTTTGCATGCCCATGCCTGATTTCTTATTAATTGTGGATATGCTTTTAGTATGCCAATCTGTCCAATAAATTGCATCTTCAAACACCGTAAGTGCGAATGGATGGGGTACACCTCTGTTTGTTATCTAAGGGAATAAATAAGTAGATTACGAGAAAAGATAAATGAGTAGGAATCAAAGATATAAAAATGAAATAGATTTGCTATATTTATTTTATCTACCATTGTGGCTACTTACCCGTTTTCTATCTCTACCGTCAAACGAAGCCTTTTCAATGACATGATATTTAGCATCGGCCCAATATATTTTAGACTCCGTGTAATCAATAGTTAGGCCGTTGGGCCAAAATATCTTGTCCACTATAACGCTCTTACGTCTACTACCATCCATATCAGCTCGTTCGATTTTAGGATTTGGTCCTAGAGGACAAAATAGTTTATAATTGTATATTTTGTTATTTTTATTAGTATAGATATTAATAATTTAAAAGGTAATAAGATGTTGAGAAACAGAATTGACTTTAAATGCTTGTGATAGACCAAAACAGGAATTCACTATTATTTTCCATTATTTGAGAAATCTTATTGAGCACAAGCTCTCGCATTAAAAAGTTTAGTTTACAAACCCTTGCCATATGTTAAGTTGTAGGATGTACATCGGCATCTTCACAGTTTGACAAAGGTTTATTAAACACGGTATATTACGCGATTAAACCATATTTTGTGTATTGATTCTATTGGACACAATAGCTCGCTTTAGAAAGTTTCCTGATTAAAATCTTTATCAAAATTGTTGGTCCACCGAAAACATCTTTGTTTTCATGCTTATAAAAATGTTTATTTTATTGTGCATCCTTTTATGTGCAGCCCTTTTAGTTTTATTTTAAAGAATTTGTATTATTTTAATATATTCATTTATAGTTTGTATTTAATCATAGTAGCTTAGTTAATTTGTATATGTATAAAACCTTTGAGTAAGAATTACATTAAAAACTACCACTATACAAAGAGATGTAAATATAATTACATTTATCTGTATTTAGTAACGTCAGAAGTATATACTCCTACCGTCCAATATAGGAAAATGTGTGCAGGCTACGACTTCTCATTTCACAAATTTCCGATGAATAAGGTTAGACTAGGCGATCGTCTCCAATAAATCTAGTGTAACTATTAAAATAAAGAAAAAAGGAAATGGAGATGGGAATTTGGACTCAAGTTACCCCAATCAGTCCAGAAGACCACCGCGTCTCCGGGATGTACGGCAACAGCCCTGGGTTTATCCAAATCGTTCGAAGCTAACACCGCCCTATGAACACCATTCAGAGTTGCCACCTCTACTCTTCTAGTCCCAGAATCCGTCCAGAAAAGAAGATCGTGAATCCAATCTATTGCTAACCCACTTGGAGTTTCCAATCCCCATCGTATCACATCTGTTGAATTTGTTTCATCTAATATATGATTATTTAACAAAAACCTAAAAACTATTTATAATTTTAAGTACAATAATTGACACAAAATGATTTTTAGAGGTTTTAAAACTCTTTCGGACTCTTCAAAACACAAGATGATTATCGAGATTCCTTAAATGTGTAAGTGTATATAAAATATATTGTTAGAATTACCTGACATATTGTTGCTCTCTAAGGGTGCAACCCGAATTACCTTCATGTTATTTTCAGACCAAAACAATAATTTCTTTTTATAGTGATAGTCCAATGCTGCTGCGTTGTGTAATCCTTTTAATACAGTTACGTAATTATCACCAGATAACCACACCTGGTAAAAAAATAGTTTTAGCATATTAAAGTCAAATCTTTTTGTAATACATAGATATAACTTAATATTTAATCGCAAATATATTTCCATAAATTAATACCTTGCGAATGCCAATACTGTTTGAAAATAGTAAAGTCGGTGATTCCCCTGTTGCTTTACAAGATCGTTCATCAGGTCTCAGTACATAACCGGTCATACAACCACACCGGAAGCTACCCTGTGTATTGGAACACGTCTGAGAGCATACCGGGTCCTGTTCGTACATACATTCATCGATGTCTCGACAACTGTAAATAAATATTTGTAAATAATAAATAAAATGTATTATAATATAGAGATCTTCAGTATTTGAAGTATTTTTCTGAAAAAGTTGAACTGATAAACGGTTGAGAATCCCACATAACAGAACGATATGAGTTTTAATCCTTAAAACGCTCTAACCTAGGAAAACGACATTGTCAAGTCAGGTAAATCACCGCTGTGTTCTCGCATGCGTGGAAATGGGACAAAAATAACCCTATATATCAAAGTAAACTAACCAATCAGGTTTAACTTGTAATGAAAAACTGTAAATGGCGCGCATATTCAAAGTTACAATAACTTTTAGTGCTTCCTCAACACAGTGAAAAAGTAGATGTTAATTTAATTTAGGGTTTAAACTTTAAATACGCAAACGTATTATTTAACTTTTTAAAAAGATAGAATAGTTTGACTTCATCATCATCAGCCTATCAAGTCCACTGCTGGACATAGGACTCCCCCCAAATACGCCCACCTATTACGATCTTGAGCGATCTGGATCAAGCGGTTGCTCGCTACCTTCATGAGATAGTATTTCCATCGCGTGGCGGGACATCCCACTCTGCGTTTTTTGATACGCGGTCGCTTCATTTTGATTTATGTTAATTAAAATGGAAATTCAATTAACATAGGAAATAATTATAAATTTCGCCTATTTTTTGAAACGCTTTAAATTTTCTGTTAAAACTCTACTTACGTATAACCATCCTCTTTGAGTAAGTAACCCAATGAGCAGGAGCACGCCGGTTTTCCATCATACGTTGTAATACATTCCCTCTCACACTTATCTCTCGCGGTACATTTACGCTTCTTTGGACATTGCTCTTCATCGTCTCCTTGGGGACAGTCTTTCATGCCATCACAGACGTGTTTCCGGTTCACGCAATTTCGAAATGCTGAGCGTGATTGTGATCTACACATATATTGATCTTCTTCGCAATACACGTCACAGTTGTTTTCATCTTCACCATTAGAGCAATCGCGAACACCATCACATAACCACGTTTTCTAAAAAATCGTTTAATAAAGTATCATGTTGCGTCTTTTTCTTGTCTTCTTGGCATATATAAACTACAAGGCATATGCTAGTGGTACACTAACTGTACCACTGTTCCTAGAGGCGGTAATTGCAGTATATACATAAATAAGAACAAAATAGATATTCATTAAAATGTAAACACATTTTTAAAAATTTGATACTTTTGGAATAGTTATTGAAGTATTCCAATAAAAATGATTATCAAAACTAAATATTTTCTTCCTGTAGTATATATTACTGCACTATTTTTAAAATTCATTTCTGCTTTTAGCATGCAAATATCTCAGGTTCTATATGGAATCATTGAATCAGTCACTATTTCATCCTACAATTTCTTACCGATATGCAACGCCTGTCTTCGCAAGTGTGCTCATCTTCAGTGCAATTCCGTATACCGACCGCTTCGCAGTTTAATTCATCGTCTCCATCCGTACAGTCTCTATCCATATTGCATCGCCAGCTTTTTGGAATGCAGCGACCGTCATTGCATCTATATAAGAAAAAATATTTAGAATAGGTAGTACTATAATAAAAAAATTAAGACGTATAAGAATACTTGTTTTTAATATACTTTTATGTATTAAGTTTAGAATTTCATAGTTTACCCATAATTCATAAGGACAGCCTAGTAGCCTAATGATTTTAAAAGTATACCATGAAGCAAGAGGCATAGAGTTCAAATCCCAGTCCGGACAATTACCTATAATTTAATTGTATAATTTATTCGGTCTCTAGAAGGGCTTGACAGTGGCCGGGCAAGTGTCTTAATAATGTCGTACCAGTGGAAGAGCCATGCTGAAGCTATGCTGACGCACTAATTAGGCTCACAGAATACTCAGTGTGACACGATACTTGTACTCTGTTTCGCAGAGTGAGTGAGGATATCGGAAGTCCTTAAAAGTGCCGCTTAAGCGGCGTAAAAAGCCGGCAACACAACCAATGCGCAGACCGTGACACGTGGGCGGCGATGTCCTCTTATACCATACCATATAGCAGACTCACCTGCTCCGTTTTCTGCTATAGAATAAAAGAAAATAGATCGTCTTGATATAAGGGTAAAAAAAATTAAATTAGATTAGTAACCTGAAAAAATAACCTTTTTTTTCTAATTAGTAATTCTATTGAATATGTCAACGTACTTGTATTCAGTAGTTTTGCATTTCCCAGGCAGGAGAGCACAGGAATCCTCGTCAGTCCAGTCGCCACAGTCATTATCACCATCGCATCGGAAATCTTTTCGCACACACTTCCCATTGTCACATTCAATTTCATTTTCCCCGCATCGCAAGAGATCGACAGCTATAGAAATAATCATCACATTACAAATAGAATAAGATATATGAATGCATTGAGTTCACATATGTAAATCCCGTAACTTCTTATAAGACACTGATCCAGAACTGGTCTATAAAACAAAATAATTTTCTCATTTGTTCTATTAGCCGGCAGCAGTTTAGAAACTTTTTAAAATTTCTCTAAACACACAACAAAAAATAAACGATACCTAGAAAAGATAAATAAAGAAAATTGTTATAATAATAAAAAAGCCTTTGTTCATACAAAATATTTTTTTGTTGAGAACTTTTTAGTTGTAGACTGAACGATCGACAGCAGTCGGTCTATATATATTTAGCAGATAAAAATTAGTATAAATGAATTAAATTAAGTAATTTACTTTAAGTGAACGCTTTATGACGCAAAGGATACTTCTTTTGCACTAT
>DWCF01004073.1:0-17541 GCA_018230265.1 Delias oraia
AGATCGCAGCGGGTGGGCGTCTTTGGGGAAGGCCTATGTCCAGCAGTGGACTTGAATGGGCTGATGATGATGATGATTGCTTTGTAAAGTGAAAATTTCTTAGAGATTGAATACTCACAATCACTCACACTCAAAAGTGAATACTCACTAGTCAATTATACACCATACCATTTTCTACAGCTATTTGGATCCAGAACAAAACATAATTACTAACAAAAGCACTCACTCTAAATCCTTCATTTCTCATTCGTCTAAGAAGTTCATTTTTAACAAAGTGACTGTCAGCCTCCGCAAAGAGCACAAATGCATGATAATGTTGTGGTGTGCCAAATTGCTTGTCTTCAAAAGTAATGAGATCTTCTTCACTCTCCCCAATGATGTGATGAGTTACATCTCCATGGATTTGTATGCCATTTATAGGTTGTACTAAAATATACAGAACTTACCTATTAGGTAAATACTAGTGGGTGGGTTATACAAGTGATTTGGAAAGCCATGGACCATAACTCCATGGTTAGCAGAATTAATTCTCAGTATCAATATAATTTATTTAATATTGTGTTGGGTATTTGAAGGAACTTGATGGTGGCCAGACAAAAATAAATTTCTTAATATTGCCTCTCTATGGGAAAACTGAAACTCTGCTGAGGCACTAATTGAATCTACTCAACTGGAGAGATATGACTGGCTTGCAGAATATTAGCATCTAACAACAGTAAGGTTAATTTTTTTACTTTGTTAACTAAAGTGAGATTAACTATGTTTTGCTGAGAGAGTAAGGATAACTGAGGCCCACCAAGAGCCCACCAAAAATCCACTAACACAACAAATAAGGGGATTGCAATATATTGAATTTGTCCACAAATTATTATAGATTTATTCTAGGAAATTAATCAAAATGTATACTTATAAAAATTGTTACAAATTATATTGTGAATTGTATATAGTGATTTATATATGACAGAGATTGAATAAGACCATAGCCTTATTATTTATTTATATTTTTTCACATTATATATATTTTTGTATTATTCTTTTAGAATATTTTTGATAATTTCCTATTAATAGACACAATAAAGGCAACAAATCTGTACTACAAAGAAATAGAATATATCTCTGCTATATAAAATTAGATATGGAATATTTTTAAAATTTAATAGAATAGACAAACCTATTAGTTGATTTTGTTTTGCAAGCTGTAACAAGTCATCATGAACATCAAATCGATCAATCCACTGTAAAATTTCAAGCAGTTTTGCAACTGTAGCCGTACCATCGCCTCTCTGTATCCACAGATCTAAGACTCTACCAGTCTTATCAGTATATTCTTTGATACTAGCTGCTATTTCTGATGAAATATTGGCAAGTGATGCTACTCCTCTCCAATCCCTAAATAAACAAGATAACCAATATCAGATTTCAAAAATTACACATATTTGTAGTTATTTCAGATACACCTTAACATAGGATAAAATGAAAAGGTTATGATTATATTTTGAACCTTAATTATTTACATAGTTGATTATTATAGGAGATGAGATTTATTACATATTTTATAACAAATAAACATATATAGCAATTTGACAAGTTCTGATACAAATATTTAATTATAAACACTTGTAGAAATATGAATCTTACCTGTGTCGCTTCATTTGATCAGGACACACGCACGGAAGAACTTTTTTAGTGTTAAGCAAAGAGGAAAGTAAATCTCGAGATTCATTAGTAAGTCGTGACAGTGGCGAGTGCCCTAAATTAGATTCAATGGTCGTGTTCATTATTTTAACGCTCACAATTATATCTTAAAACTTTAAAATATACTTTCATTTCGTAGATAACAGTTTGTTTTAATAATTTAGAATATATTATATAGCAAACAAAACTTTTTGGTGACAAAAATAAATAAGAAACTAAAAAAAATAATAATGTCTTAGCATAGACATTCACTACAGAACTAGTTATAATAGACCTCTGTCCACAATTGTCAAATTTAGCACGATAATTTTGCTGGCTTACAGTAGAATTACCATTCGACTATCAATTATGATTTTCATAGGACTTGAAATCGAAGTAGTCAGATAAGAATCATTTTAACAAATTTAATTGACTCCGAAATGTCATCATAAGAATTAATAAAATTAATGTTTTTAAATGTGTACGAAAAGATCTTCCATTTGGAATGTCGATGGCAAATGAGATTAACAGTTGATTGGCCAGTAACGTCATCGGCATGTACATATTTTTAAAACTCCTTAGTTGATATTGATATCGAATTATTTTTTGGTAAAATAATTTATATTTTTTAATTTTGAGTGGCTCTTCTAAACAATTTAGTTTGTTAAAATAGATTAATATACAAACCGAAACAAAGTATCTACAATTTTACGGTCATCTACGTTTGTCATTCCCTATAACTTCAGCACTGTTTATTATGATTTATGAGTTTTATCCAAACTACAGTGCTTTTATGAATGTTTGTGTCATTATTAAATTAAAAGTTTTAGTATGCCTTAACTTTATATTTCAAGTTAAATGGGATACCTTTGGAGCTCTAAATTAAGGAAATTTTAATTTATTGTTTGTTGTTTCTTCTATATGTTTATATATGTCTATATGTTTCTATATGTCTAAAAGTTGTCGTTTAAATGCGTCTAAATTACTAACACAATATAAATGAGTTGTATGAAAATAAGTGTGATACAGTCGCAATATTTTTAGTATTTCCAGTGAATATACTAAAACCTATTAAAAACATAGAAGGTACTCTTAGTAGAGTACTCTAGGTATTCTTGTTCGCATTAAAAAATAGGTAATGCTATCAGGAATTATAGGTAACTCGGCATCTTTTAATACTCACACTTATTGTAATAGGCGCCACGAAGTTATTTTAATGAAATATTAAGTATCTAATAAACTTGTTAACCTATATTCTACTAAATCAATTACAGTGATATTTTTCTAGATATAGAGCCTTTAATTGATATATAGAGCTTTGTTTTTATTCGTTGATAAGTTCTCCTAAATAACATTAAAAGTATCATCTAAGCATCCCGACAGACCAAAGTATGAGTTGGCATTCTTATTGTCGTGCCTTTTATTTAGGTTTACGAAAATATAACCAACGTGTACGAAATGGACTAAATTCAAGCGAAATACATTATCATCATCATCATCATCTGCCCATTCAAGTCCCCTGCTGGACATAGACCTCCCCCAATATAAATATATATAAATTATAATATAATATATTATAAATACATTATAGGGCTAAAAAATAAATAAAAAGCTTCGTGTCATTTTCAATATTTATATTTTTAAATTAGTGGCAGTGAATTTTTGGATACATCACTTAATTTAACCAACCTAAACCAGTCCTGCCTCAGTCTATGAACGATTTAAATAGAAATTAGGAATTTTCAAAATAAGCAACAGCATTAAAAATAAATGAAATTATTAGTCAAAGTTGTAATATTTTTTAAAATATGGACAATTAGTATTATGTAATAAGGTACAAGTTTGATATTAGACGGAAAAAATATATTAACAGAAATAAGCGTTACTGTCAATTCTGATATTCATTAGTATCTTTTACGGTGGCATTGTAACCACGTCTATAATTTATTTATTATCGCTACTTTTAGGAGCCTTTCTATGCTTAATATTTTAATACAATTAAATTCAAACGCTAATTCATGTACAATAATTAAAAAAGCAATGTTCTGATAAAACTTGTAGGATAAAATAGAGATCAATAAGAGTTACAAGAGTCGATTACATTTCGCAGGAGCTTAACAATTCTGTCCTGTTCACGACATAATAGAGGTACGCCACTAACACTCAGTATTTTATTTTCCTCATACTAATCGAAAAAATATATTTACAAAGGGACTGCGACACACAAAATGTTAATTCGACACATCCAAATTTAAGAATATTTTAGAGAAAACAGCAAGGATTTCATTATCATCAATAAATTTGATAAAATAAGATATCCAAGGACAACCATTACATTAACTGAACAAAAATACATTTTAATCATTTACTCAATGTTCTTTTTATGTGCATACTGTATCGCAAATATTCTGATATAAAATAAAAAAGAGTTTCATCACTGTTAAATGTAATAAACTCGTTTCAAATTATTACGCAGGCTAACTGCGTAATTGTCATCTCACATTACCCGTATGAAACATTCAAATCGGTCCGTGTGTCTAGACCTCGATTTCAGTAACAAGAACATTTATACATTTAAAAAAACTTGTACTCAGCTCAGGCTTCATACCCGGACGTTTTGTAAAATAAAATCATACTATGTATTTCTATTTGGACATCAATTATGTATGTATGTAAATGTAAAGCTGTACATGTCATTTTTAGTTATTTCTTGTGATTTGTTGTCTTACAGCTATAAGAATTAAGTGTGCAACACTACCAACCAAGCGTTGAGGACCTAAAAGTACTTTCAGGAACAATTTTAACGCAGTTACACCATCTGAAGATGAAAACTAATTAAATATTGAATTCTTCGAACGAAAACTAATTGAATTAAACTGATGCAAGTTAATTAAAGATAGATAAATCGTAAGATTGTGACATAAACGAGTTGTATCTATATAATGTAGATATAAAAAGTGTGAGTCGTTTCAAACATCCGCTAAAACAAATTGAAGGATATAGGAACAGAGCTATGCTTGCTATACCACCTACATATTGAATATTCCGATAGAGATTTTGTTTTAAGAACGTACAGGTTCAATTCCTGAGCTGAACACTAGGTTTTTGTTACTAAAATTTATAAAATTAGATTTTCCTATTTCTTATAATTTCAGACTTTCCCATACTGACCGATATAAATGTTGTACCTACTTTTTAAATAGGCTTGTATTTTGGTATTTATGGTGTATATCAGTTATTTTTAAAATTACTGACATTTCAAATGAAATATATACGTAGTACTTCCAATGAAAACTTAATGTTTACATTGTGTAAGTTTTTTGGAAGTTTGTTATCTCTAGTAGCACTAAGATATATTGGCACAAAAAGCGTAATTTTTTTAAATTCCAAATCACATTAAATATTTATTTTGGCACTTAGTTCTGCAGTTGTAAGATTTTAACTTATTTATATAAATAATAAGAATACAATGAGTAAATTAAGAGCTTAACGAACAGACATTTACAAAAGAGATTGGACGATTATTAGGTAAGTATAAAATTAGAGTTTTTCGACTGTTTTTTCAAAATAATAATATTGCTTGATTAATATTATATAAATAATATTATAAAATGACATTATATAAAAATGTTCACTAAACAGCTGGTATTATTTAAAAAATATCATAATATTGAAAACTATCTAGTATTTAGATCGATTGAACTTGATCTAATTATAGAAAAACTTTATCTGAAATAATAAAGAATTTAATTGAAATAATTGAACATGCTATAATCGCTCTTTTGTATATATATGTTATGTACATATGTTCTCATTGTATTTACATTACGACGGTTAGAGAAAAATTAATATTGCTATTTTGACAACTATGTAATCTATAAATTTCACTCAAATAAAATTTGAATTTTTTTAATGATTAAAAAATGCAATTCTATAATTCCTTGGGAATAAACTTAAAAGTAGTATGATAGCCAATAACTTTAACTTTAACATCATTTGATTAAATTCGTTAAATTTACTTTTGGTTAATCTAATTACCATAAATCATCATTTCAGCCGTAGGTCGTCCACTGCTGGACATTACCATCAATATATAAATTTAATTAAATAAAGGTGAAAATGATTGTAACACAATATTTTCAATGACTGCGTTGCCCAAAGAATCAATGATACATAATATGTATATATTATGCTTACATTCTTATAGACTGTATGCTATACTTCTTTTTAAAGTAACAGTATCAGCATTTAATTCAAGTTGGAAAGAAATTAAACTTATTTAAAGGTACTGAGGTATTATTAACCCACACATTCTAAATTATTGAATATGTTATAAATAAAGTATATTCGTATATTTTTAATAATACCTCCCATGTTGAAATATATAAATACACATTACAAACCTAAATATAATCTTTTATTAAAATTACATAATCTGTAATTTCCTATTTCCTATCAAAGGGAAAGTTAACCGTAGCGATCACTTTTGTAAAACTTAACGTTACCTTTAAAAATGGCACGAGGCTTCGCCTTCGTAACGACACAATGTTTTTAATTTAAAAATACCAGCGTTCGTTGATAGAAAATTCTGTTTGATTTATTTCATTCGAAATTGGAGCAGCCCAGTAGTTTAGTTAAGAAAAAGCGAAAAGTACTTCGAAAAATCAAGTTTCTCCTGAAAAGTTTACCATTTTTAAAATTTATAATAACTCTCATTTTTAACCACAACCATATTTGAACGCGATATTTTTAAAATTTACATTTTATTTTTTTTGATATAACGGGAAAATACAAAAAAAATCGCAAAATAATAATAAATTTTCATGAATAATTCGGTCTCTGTTTGAAGTGAGTTTCACGGATTTCTCATCGTAAACGATTTTAACGAAAGAACCAATCAAAACGTACAGGCTCCAAATACCAATGCACTTACACGACATAATATTACATGAATGTGTACTGCAACAGTCCACGCGTGAGCTAGTGACCCGTACTTACACATACTATTATATTATTAATAACCTTAAATAACTATACAATTTTACGCCCCGGGCACGACGTGATTGTAAAACTTATTTTATAATACAACAGTAGTTTATGACTGTCTATACAAAAATTAAAAACGTTATAATAATACTACAATATAGAGCTAGGTACAAGATCCGACTTACTACTAACAATTACTAGTGTCGAGTCGGCACGGCGACAAGGTGCGATTGCGGTTCTATCGTAATTTGTTACAACCTTTTTTATAACATTGTAATTTTATTGATTAGTATAATTTATTTTATCTATCATATTTCCTAAACTCACTCTTTGAAATCGCTTCGAATAGGAACGTTGTATCTGTTTCGTCGATAGAAATGCTTCCATCGACGACACACATAAAAGTTCATAAGCGGCCATCCCGCTCGACCTTCAGTCAGTACGTAAACGAATATATAATATTATGAGCAACGTTATTTGCCTTAGCCAGTAATCATTTATTTCTTATACCAAATACGAGTGTCGTGGATAATACTCTAATTTCCATTTTTATTGTTTTTAACTTTTACTATTATGAATGATCGTGACGTGTGTAAAATTCCACCATTACATTACATTAGAATGCTTAGGCCAAATGTAAACTAAATTCCAAGCTATTCGATACTTAACAGAATGAAAATGTCAATCCCACGAAAGTCTGCTAACTGAATAAGGAAAGTAAGTAGAATTATCTGCGATGATAAATAACAGTTGCACGTATATACTTATGTAAGTTGATGTCTCGAGTAAGGATTTTCTAAATCGTTTGCAATTTATTATAAATCTAAATAAATATTCACAGAAAACAATGTCAATGATCTCCATATTTGTGCTGTTACCATGTTTGGCGTCGACGTATTATTATATGTGTACATTACCTACATACGGCTTACCGGAGTCCGGCTACCACGATTAATTCATCTTAGAAATCGATAGGAAGTCAGTTTTACTTATATTAATTTCACTATTAAACTAGGCCTCGTCGCCACGCGCCCCCTGACACGAGAAGGATAGACGCGAGGCGGCCGCGGCTAAATTTCATAAAAGTCTCTATATAATGCGACAGCTCGGTTCGAGCTACATATTCCAAATTGAATGGTCGCTGATATCTAAAACACGCTCCGCGATTTCACTGTGGCCTGTCTTCGTGACTTATTACGTCTCCAAAAGGATTGGCAAGTCTTTAATAGTGAGCCGCTGTTCCATGTGAAGTGAGTGCGGACGGTGCGACGTGTTGGGCGTGGGGGCGGTGCGGCGGTCAGCGCGCAGCGACGCGGCACAGCGCCAGGCGCAGCGCGGCGGCGGCAGGCACGGCGGCGCCGCACAGGCCCGATCAGAGTCTGTCTTCCTCTTCCTCCTCCTCGCCCTCGTCTCCCGCCTCTTCGTTCTCTTCCCGATAGCCTGGATGTTCACTGATTGCATAGTAATTACCGTTGTAAATAACGCCTAATTCCCGCAGTGCATCTCCTCTAATTGTCGCTTTAATTGTCCAATTGTAACAATCATCTGACTCTGACTCGCGATCTAACCTCTCTACGTCTAAAATTTTCGAGCTGAGACGCTCCAGAATAATACCAATGTCTTTGATAGTAAGGTGTCGTTTCTGGTCGACGCTCAACTGGTCTATGAGCAGAAGAAACTTTTCGGAAGTGACAGCTTCATCCTCAACTAAAGTGTTCTCTGTTTCGCTTTCTGAAGAGTCCCGCTCACCACGGCGCGCCGACTCTGCATCTAAAAAACGCACGTGGCCTTTGGGTCGGCCTTGCGGTGAAGCACGCGGCTGGGCGTCCTGGATGGGTGACGTAGCCACGCTCTTTTGAACAGCAATGAAGCGGCCCTCCTCGTGTAGTGCACAGCAGTGAAAGTCGCATTCGTCGTTGAATGGTCGGTGCGTGTGTCCGTGCTGCGGCGGCGCAGCGCGACACTCAGCGGTGTGAACGTGTTGCTCCAACGAGGAGCCGGCGCGGGCGAGACGTGGTCGGGCGGGCCCTGGCTCATCGTGATTGACAACGGTGATATGAGGCGGTGGCGGCTGAGGCCTATCCAAAGACGTCTGGATGACCAGCGAAGGTCGCCGGTCAGGCTTTGCCTGGCGGCTGGGAGAACGAGCGGCCGGTGATGCTTGCGGTCGCTGGTCCCAGTGCAGCACCACAGTGACGCGCCCCTTGTTGTCCATGATTTTCCATGAAGGGGTCTCATCATGCAACTCAAGCGCGTGGATTGTCTCGCATACTATTTTCGGTATCGCAGATATTGCTGGAAATAAACAAAGGCTTAGTTAAAATTTGGTTCTACTAAATTAGAATATCAGTCGCTTAAGAGACGTAAAAAGCAGGCAACTCAACCAATGAGCAGACTATGGCGCGATTGATCATAGGCGATGGTGTATAGGAGACTCACCTACTCCGTTATCCGCTATAGAATAAATAAATGTAATGGCGTGTTACTTTTTTGTTATGAATAAAAGAATTGTACGTCCATCCCCAAGGTGGACAGACAACCTTATAAAGGTCGCCGGAAGACGCTGGCTGCAGGTCACCTCCGACAGGTATTCATGGAGGTCCAAGGGGGAGGCCTAGCCCCAGCAGTGGACGTCTTACGCTTGAAATGATGATGATGATGATGAAAAAATTTATTGTATTGATATAGAACACAACAACTAACCAGCCTTGATAACGTCGACGCCGGTAGGGTACCAACGCTCGCCGGGCCGTAACAACAGCAACACGGTGTTGGGGGGGAGCGTGCGCCAGTACTCGCCGTCCTCTACCTGCGTACCGTCGCTCTCTAGTACCAGTCGCACCGGCTCACTCGACGCTACCGACAGCTTCTCTTTTCCTGGAACAAATCAATTTTACCTTTACTTTTTCTACTTTAAAGACTCTTTAAACGTTATGTAAGCATGAATTCCTTACACCCACAAAAATTGTTTAATGTGAGAAATTTGACATACACAATTTATCTTATAACTTTAAACTATTCAGTAGTTTAAGTACAATGATTTTCAGTTAAAGTATGTTAAATTATGTGTAAGAACGAATCCTTTTATATTCTAAAAATATTATATATTGTTAAATAACTCATATTAGAAACGCTATTAAGCTACGGTGTTCACAGATAGACTGACCAGGGCGAGCCCCTAGCCCCAGAAAATGGGTCAAGCGTGCAACCGTGAGCCGTGACAAATCCCATTGACCTGCTGTCAAATGTTTACTTGACTCAGCCCTAATCAAAGGTACTAGATTCACAAGCGTGCCTCCTCTTCTAATAAATGGGTATTTCAAAGTCACGTTGATGGGTGCTTAATAGTTGTTAAATAAAATGTTGTTTCTTTTAAACTGAAAAAAACATCATAAAATAGCTACCTACTTTCTGCTTATCTCACATGACCTTATTCTGGTGAACTTCTAATAATATTATGCAAATAGATAGAAAGACTTTTTTTCTCTATTTGTATATTTTAATAAAAGCACACAAAATGGAGACATCCTTACTAGATATATAATCACCACGCTTGGCATAAATCCCATTAGAAGAAATATTTAGATGCCTATACGTGTATACTTACCTCTGTGTAATAATTCCTCAAAACTTGTGACGACCAGCCCTTTCCTTACATTCCGAGAGCTGTCCCATATCTTAAAAGGCCTCTTCCCTCTAACCTCCTGTAATATATTTTTAAGGAAATTAAAACACAATATTTTTTCACATTTATTGAGCTTAATTTTACGGTCCTAAAGGCTTATTATTGTATAATGTACTTTACGGCTATTTCGTCGGTTGAAGTTTGAACACAAAGCCCAAGTTTAAATTATTTTTAAATATTAAGGCTCCTTGATTTTCATTTTAAAAAATTATATTTTTAAAAAACAAATTCAATGATGATCAAAAATTTTTAGATTGGAATACATCGTTTTTATTAAGTATAGTAATATAAGGGTCCCATTTCAGTAAATTAAACCAAAACCTTCCCATTTCTAGTAAAGACAGCTTTTGGAAAAGTTATGTTTACGAATCAGGATATTTTCTAAATACACGATGATAATATGAGGACTTAAGCTACAACAAAGCATTAAAACTGAAATCATGCTCGTGCTACGCGCTACGACGTAGTGGCTACGGGGCTACGAGAGCCGGTGTCCAGATCCTGCAAGGATGCAAGACTGCACTGAGTGCAACGCCCGAGAGCTCTGCCTTCCTCCGCACCCCGCCCCTCGCCCTACTCACTGACACGCCCCTGCACGCACTGTGCGTTGACCTACTGACTCCAGCACGATCTCTTATATTAACGGTCCAACCAAAATCTTTTTCACTTTTCATTAAATATTTAATTTTTAAACGCATTTTTGTTAATATAGCAAAACACAAAATACTGCATTCTAGATTGATCGTGGATGTTTCGTGAAGGAAGTCAATAATCAATTATCATTCAAAATGTAAGAAAACGGTGCGAAATGAGCAATGAGGATGCAGCTAAGGTATTGATCACTAGAATTACCTCTTGTATTTCGACAATCATATTGATGACACTCACTTCACTCAAAGTTCACTTGATAATAGTCTATCCTTTAAAGCAAAACAGTAAAGAAATATGAACGTATCAATTGAAGGACAAATATTATTTCCAATATTAAACATTTTGTTTAACGGTCAGTTAATTTTAAAATAAATGATCATCACAAAATAAGAAACGTATATTTATTGTCCATCAAATGCGAAAGCATAACATTTATTAAAATTCCTATAAGTATAAAATATGTAAACAATATGTAACACCATCACCTCTGAAGTAAAGTTATCATTGGCCCTCCACTACTTTACGTTTCTTTTATCCAATTACACACGCGGCAAAATATTGTATTAATACGTGTAATTAATTTATTTCCTATAGGGTAAGCAGATTAGTTCGGCGCGTTGCGCCGGCGAGCGCCGCGGCGGCTCTGATGCCCCGCGAATCGTAAGGCCTGCCGCTACAACCAACTCAGCGACGAAATTGTGCTGCTACTGCGAAAGCAGCCCTTGCCCGTACCTTAACGTTTATGCAGTTTATTTCTAATACATAGCTGCATTTAGCACCGTTTATACCATTTATATAGATCTGTTACAATCTAATATTATAAATTATTTTTTTCAGCAAAAAAAAAGCATTTTAAAACTTGGAATACCAATTTATTTAACTAATTTAATGTAACTAATTTATTTTGATAAAATTACCACCGCATTTGACTGTTTTGATGGCAAGAGTAAATATTCCGCTGTAAGCGCTTAGTTGTTAGGACTGACTCATGACCGGGTCGCGGCCTTCTTCCCCTGGCGGGGATGAAGAGTGCCCGCCACCTCGCGCCCCTCACACCCCTCAACCCTCAGACCCGCACTGCAGCGCCGGTCCGATGCCGTAACATCTTCGAAATTAACAACACCAATGATGCACTTTTCGATTTCATGAGAGTATTCAGAAACACTCGAAGTATGACAACTGACAGATCGTGTAATGTCTTATAATACCGAAGATAAGTAATGCCGAATTACTGTTGTAAAACCCATGTCTATTTCCAAGAACTTTCCTTAGTATTTCCAAGAAAGTTATATTATTCTGTGATGACCTATAATTTTAAAATTATTTACACCGCATACATTGGATAAAGTAAGTAAAAAATTGTCTCAAACCATGATTAGGTATGTAATAGAATCTAGATTATAGTCTGATATTCCTAAGAGTCCGTAATGTAACACATTACAACGACCGAGTGATTTTTTATAATTCAAACTGCTTTTTATTTAAGATTTTTTAAACTTATAATTAGTCAATACTCATGATAAGTAGGTACCTGATCTCCAGCGCCGTAAAATATCTCCTTTATTACCATAATCTAATCTTAATGTTTCGTTATGACAATAGGAAAATATTGAACATACTTTCAATGTACATACAATATTTATGAATTAACAATATTTATGAATTATAAGATATATTTGTTTTTATTTAACGATAATAATAATAAATAAATTTCAATATATTTATTAAGTAAATTTTTTAAAATTAAATAGTTGTTTAAATCTTCAAAAACTTATTGCTTCAATAATTATATTACGAAACGTTTCGTTAATTATTCCGATTTGGCAGGAATATCTCTTACGTCTACATAATACAGAGTTTAAAGTTTGACTTATAAATTACAAAAATTAAGTAATAAATTAAAAATAAAATGACAATAATCCTCATAGGTTTTTAAAGAAAACGGGAGGCAAACTATCAGAAGCCTCACTTCGGAAGAATGTCATTTTTAGAAGTATTAACTAATGCCATATCGTATTATTTTCTTTTTTTATGCAATTTTAAATACAAATATATTTAATTTATTTAAGTTCAAGCTTGTTTTTGATAGATTTTTTGTGATAGAAACCAAGCCTTCTTCTAATAAAATATAAATCGTAGCATACACATCGGCGCAAAATCTAAATTTATTTTTGAGTTTTAGAAACAAAGTATACTATAATATAAGTGTACTATATGTATATAGGCTATATTAATTTATTAGTTTTTATTATTTCAATTAATAGCTTGTTTATTTCTCATCATGTTAAAATCAAGTGTTTACTTTAACTACTTTTATTAGAATTTACCAGTTTTACTACTGAAATATAAATGTATTAATAAAAATTATTTCACTGTCATCTACATTCTTACAGAGTCAGGTAATTTAAACTATAAAGTGAATATTGACATTATTTATTTAATAAAAACTAAGTACAAAAAAGTGTAGATCTGGAATCTATTGGTGAGGTTAAATAATCTATAACGAATTTTCTATTAAAAGTAATTATTATATTACATGTAAAAAATGGAATGAACATTACAAATAATATTTTAACTCTTTCGTACAAATTCCAAATTTTCTATAAACTTATTTATTTTATAGCAGTTACACCACCAATTGTAAATTCATTGATCAAATAATTAAAACGCATCTATATTAAACCAAATATTCAATTCAATAGTATTCAATAGTAATAAATGATAAAAATATTAAAATTGTAAAACTTCATCGTGTTCTTCAACGTGTTTTGTTGTGAAGCTATGGCATCAAACTCACAACACATAAATCTATGTACATATGTACTTAACTTTGTATCGTATAATTTAAATAAAATATTAAACCTGTGATGGAAAGGTAAATCGATATAATTATAATTATACATGGTAACTATAATGTGTACTATATGCATGTTAAAAAATGAAAATAATTGATAAAATTTGCTCACATATCACATCAGTACATTTATTTCCTCTCTTAGCGAAATATTTAAATCAGGTATTCAAATTCAGAATATTTTGGTATAGTATAAGGTATAAAGTAAATTATTATTAATAAAAGTTAAAAAGTAGCCAGAGATGATTTTTGTTTCTTTCAAATTGCGTCATTTCATGACATGGCATTTGCCATGACATACATACATTCACGACTTCTATTTCTTGGAAAATTCCATTTTTACGAAAAAAAATATCTGAATATTAAGAAAAGTTACCATCACAGATAGAAGTTTTGTTAATCATATACAATCGTAATATGTAGATATTTCTATGATATTATTTAATCAAAAAATCGTACTTCATATAACATGTTATGACTATGACATAACGTATATAAATATTCCACTTGCGTACCTCTTACAACTTTAAAGTATGAAGTCCATATAAGTTAATTAAAGAAGAAAATAGTTTTGTATATAAATATTGCATATCGTATTACTATATCACTTTGCCGAGTTTGCTAGAAAAAATAGAAATGTCATTTTAATTTTTATTAATGTTTTATGTGGTGAACTTAATAGTTATATGTTTCCTGATTATTGTCTAATATAGTCCCTTTAATTTAAAAAAAAACATTTGCAATATAAAACACAGGTTATGGCGCAAGTTTCGAAAATAGCCAACATATAATTATTATAGTTTAAGAAATAATTTTGATTAAAAAAATAATGTAATCTAAAAAGTGCATATTAAAAGTTCAAATTATTTTGTTTATTCATTACATAGTATTATATTATGCTTAGTAAATTAGGTAAGTGACAGGAATTGCAATTAGCATCAAACGTTACGCCGCCGAACGCACACCTCTGAACTTGCACAGCCAGTTTCAATTATAATCCGTTCCTTATTTTTTAAATAAAATATCTAGTACCAATAGCCGATCTGCTGATGTAAAAGACATTGAACTCTCAATAATTAATATACAGGCGTACAATTTAAAGTTTAATTTAAGTAATGATTATATTTATGGTACGAGCTACGTCGATCGCTACGAGTCGCTACGATCTACAAGTTTTATCCTTAGACATTGATATTAGATATTCATATAAATTGGTTTTTTATTGCATTGTAAAATATGATATAACGTATAAAAATAATGCTTAAGGAGCCAATATATAGAGATTGATAATTAAAGGTTATGTTTTAAATTTTATGTCCGAGCAATGAAATTTATAAGTTGATCGCGTACGTCCTGAATATAATTACATTTAGCAGGAAACAATTATTGTTTTATTTAATATTGTTGAAATGATCTTGAGTAAGTAAGATAGATGGGAAAGGAAGCGCGAGTGGTGGAAAGCAGGGTGGGAAACTGCGGCACAAAGTCCTCGCATCACTGCACTGACACTACACAGGGCAGGGAGGGTGGAACAGAACAGGGCAGGCACGGGCAGCCAAGGACAGGCACGGGCAGGTTCGATACCATCTTTATATTGACTATCTCTGGGCGTGTCAGTGGTTACGTAACCGGCGACGCCGGACACACGAACGTTACCTCTCTGGCCATCGCGGCATGACCGCGGGGCCGCGGGCGCGCGTTCACGCCGCCATCTTCGAGGGGCACAGCCCGGGACTCGCGTCACGACTCACGAAGCACTTGGGTGCTGCGCCGCGTGGGCGGCGATCGATGTGCTTCCCGCGCCTGCGTCTCCGATCATCTACGACTGAGCCCGACACAATCCGAGCCTCATTGCATCCGCCCTGACCCACTTCGCACGCACGCTGACCTCCTTCTACAAATGGACTTGGGATGCGATGTGTACAACTCGCCTACATCTTTAAAAACTTCAGGCGATTCACACCTCAATTGCCTTCTAATTGAGAACACAATCGAGTATGAATATAAACTGTCCTGCGCGAGTTATTGTGACTTTATCTATTGCACTAAGGTAGTCAGATAAGTTGGTATTTATATTCCCGGCAGGCAAACAATGAATAACGAACTGCGAAATCAAACTAGACTATTATCAATTATTAAAATTATGATAATAATATTAAAATAAAACTGAAATAGTTTAAAAATACGTACATTGTTCATTCATTTTCCATCACCGACCATCTTACTTCCGCCTTAGTAATTAAAAAGTTTATTTAGCACAGATAATAACTTCTGAAGGTCAATTGAATTATGACATAATAATCTAGTTAATCCTATTTATATACCTTCGTACTTCACTAGATTTTCAAATACTAATGTTGGCTGAAGCCATTTTTACGGATAAAACTTTTAATTATATTAGTGATAACTAACTAAACCCCAATAAAAAGAATTTAGGCTCATTAGGTATGCGTAAATAACAAAACTATCCTCATTTTTTATTCAAGAAAATAAAAATGTGTAATATATTTGATGTGATGATAATTCTGACGAGATTAGTATGTTGTATTTTGATATCCGAACATAGAACCAGTTGTATTTTAAAATACGCGCATTTCTTATAACGTCATTTATGCTCGAACTTTAACTTGTTTAGTCATAATAGTTGATCTTGACTTAAAACGACGAACAGCAAACGAAATAAGAAAATTAATTATTATGGCTTTTTTAATAATCGGAAACATATTAGTTGTGAGATATATCAAATGGCAATACTTTACATTGCTTAATAAACAACACAAACACGTATGCTACTCATATTGTGTTACTATATTACAAATATGGATTTAATAATAGGTACTTTATAGAAATTGTTATTATTATTTTAGGTACCTATGACATTTAATACAAAGGCTAAATCACCTCAACGTAACGCTGATTTTTCGGCTGTATATTTGATAACACAAAATGATAAGACGAATACTGATATTATATTTGACGTCTAAAAAAATAACAAAAATTATACCCGTATTAATTTCCAGCATTTGTAGGCTTTTTGAGCTTCGCAAATTCGAATGACAAAATGCATCGCAATATTTCATAGATGTTTAAAACATACTATAAAGCAGTCAATAACCATGCATTTTCAGTACCAAGTACCAATTTTCTTATGGTAGATGGAAAACGTAAAATGATTAATGATAAATGAGTAAGTTTTGTGATAGTTTAATAGACTGTCAGTGAACGTAATCTACATTATTATAGTTTTGATGCCATCGCAACATCGAGCACGTAAGGTTTTATATTCTGTTTTAAAGAATTTTCGGATTTTTATATAATATGTTTAATATAAATATATTATTATAATATAATATAAATTATAAAATATATAATATAAAAATATTAATATAACATATAAATAATTAATATAAATATATATTTATAATAGATTATAAATGTACAGAAATATATGTTCTCACATAATAAATATATTTTTTGTTCATTGTTAAAACTTTCACAGACTATGAGGAAAAGTTCTTACTATGTCCGTATGTCCTATATCCGTATAGTTATATTTATAGTTAATCAATCTATAAATAACTCCGTTTAAATGTTCGGTTTCCATATCGAACGTACGATGGCGTATGTATTTTTTTTTAATCATTAATTCTGTCGGCATAAGGCCTCTGCAGCTTCTCTCGGACTTTTGGGA
>DWCF01004074.1:0-17541 GCA_018230265.1 Delias oraia
GAGGAAAAGCAATCCCAAATTCAAGAAAAATGTACTACTTACGCTTTTTAGCGTATTCAGCGCATTTATGTGATTAGAGTCGATAGCACTGCTCGGCCTACAGCCAGTGACCGCGAAGTCATCGACCATAGTGCACGCAGATCCTGCCAGTTGCTGATTTACCGCGGAAAACGTGAGTTTTTTTTTCTATAACTATCAAACAGGTTTTAATTGTGTACTTGAGATTAAGCGTACTTGAACAAAGATTTCTCGCTTGCTCTTGTGTTGACGCTTTATTTAACTTAATTAAATTGTTAAATAATGCGAAATATATAACTTAATGGGTCTTAAATGATACAATCAGAAAAAACCCGCGATTACATATAGAACCTCAACGAATAAACCATTTATAATTATAATAGATGCGTCAGCTTTTGAAAAAAACACGATCGATATAGATATGGGAGAAAATATTTTGTAACAGACATACATCTGGAATATTTATTACTCTTTTATTGTTGGGTATTCAACACCTCACTGAAAATTACTGCAATCTCACACACATGGGCAGTCTAATTGGTTGTATCAAGGTGCATGCATCAAATGATATATGAATTACTATTACGCACTAGTCATTGCGGTGAGTACAAACTTTTTGTTAAACCTCCTTGTTCTAAAAAAAAACTTTCTAAGCCGTCAAGTTGACAGATGTATGTTCTATGCGAAGTATTCAATTCACTCGACAAAATCTACATTCAGATGCATTTGCTTCTTAATTTTATTGCATATAACTCTATAAATTATCATTAATTATAATATAGCTATTAAAACAAGCTATTGTAGAAATAAACTCGCAAAGATTTACGCATATAGTATCTATAATTTATCTAACTATGATTATAACGGTATTAGGTGTCTATGAGTATAAGTGGTTTAATAAGTCTACCATGAATCGCTGAACGAGTAAGGATATCGGAGGTCTTTAAAATACCGCTTAAGTGGCGTAAAAAAGCCGGCAAGCAAGCGCGGGCTGTGGCGCGTTTGGTGATGAGTGGCGGTGTTCTCTTCCCATATAAAAGCCCTCCCTGCTTCGTAGTCCGTTACACCATTAAAAATTAATGCTATTAGATAATAGTGAATCCGATAGATGTGGTCTAGTCCGGTCCGCCGCCAACCGGATCCAATTGTGAACCGTAACACCATTTGACCCGTCAAATCAAGCTTTCTTAATCATTTATATAAAACGTCACATTAATCATTATTATATATCGGTTCATTAAATACAGTTATATTATCCTGTGTTTAGACGGGTTATAATTATATATAAAATTTGGTTTCTTTATGGAAATGGTGGTAAACGAACAGAAGGCGGCTAGATTAAGCTCATCGTCCGCTCATGGACACCCCTGGCGCTTTCAGAGCCGCGGGTGCGTTGCCGGCCTTAAATTTTGCGTTGTTTTTTTAATATTTTTAAATTTGGTGGCAAGTGAACCCGAGGGTCGCCTAAGGCAAGCCTTCCTCTGCCCATAGACACCCCTAGCCCTTGCAGAGCAGCGAGTGCGTTGTGTATCACTTTTTGCAGTCACCTCGTAAGAAATCAAACTTTTCTAACACCTTTCAAAGAATCTCACAAAACATAAATTATAATAATAAATGGGGAATACAATTTAATTGGTTAAAAGATATGTAGTAAGATTAAGAAAAAAAATAGCATTTCCAGAGCCGCAATCTCTAAAAAAAACATATCGAGAAATTATGTTTGTTTTTATTTTAAAATTCTGGCGCCAGTGATTTAGATAAACTATCCATATTATAATTATCTCCGTATTATTCTGTGAGGTCAAAGATATCGGTAGGTTATTTTTTAACCCCCAACACAGAAGATTGCATTTACTGTAGACAAATGAAATTTATTTTATATGAGTACAACGAAGGACTTAATGTGAGTTGTTCACGCATAAGTTTACGCATTAGTTAACGAAGTAAGTGGGTCTCCTATATGGTAAGAGAACAACGCCGCCCATCACCAATCGCGCTACACTTCGCGTTTGCTGTGTTGCTGGATTTTTATCCTGCGTAAGCGGCATTTTTAAGGACCTCCAATATCCTCATTTACTCAGAGAAAATACAATTTCACGCTGAGTATTCTATGAAAATGTAGTATCGCATCGGACGAGCTGCTCCAATTAGTGCGTCAGCAAATGCAATTGACAATTTGTATCAACATTAATATTAGGAAAATAACGTCCAAATCCCAATCCAAATTATGTTTATTATTTTTAAAATATTGCTCGAAATGACATCAAAAGACGAAATGATTTATTTATCATAGGATTTCAACAATCACTCGATAATTGTCGTGTCGTGTATGAATTATACGTTAAAAATACTTTAGCATAAATTTCCGCGCAGAAGAAACGCCATTTTGATCATTGACGCAACTTTTATTTAGTAATGACACAATTTATTGAGAGAACTTTGGCTTCAGTTATTGTTGTGGACTTCTCTTCTCCAACTTTTGAACAAGCTTTTCCATTTTATTGGTCCTTCTGATGTCAATTTGTAGTGTATTACAATAGAAAGGTACTTCAGTGCCATTTTTTGTAATTACAAATTACAGTAAACTATATAACGACACTGAAGGGACTGTGCATTTTATAGCGTTATAAAGAGTTGTCGTTAAATTGAGAGAAGATGAATAAGAAGGTGGATGGAAGACAAGCTAAACTAAAGCCAATTGATTTCGACGCTTTAGTGAGTTTGTCGTTAAATCGAGGGACGTTACATGGAGTTTCCACTGTATCTTCAAATTATCTTTGTTATATCGTTGTGATCCCCTAAAAGTGTTTGCAACTTCTGTAAATTAGTTTTTTCTGTAATTAGCTAATGTAGGTGTAATTAGGAATTGTTTATTTATATAGTTATCAGAACGAAAAGTAGTATTATCTCAGTTCAAAGACGGGTCACGCTTATCGGCGCATAGCTACCAGTGACATGAGTTTTGTGAGACAGTGTGTTTGTGTTTTCTTAAGAAAGGTATTTCTTTTTAATTTCTCATAGCAATAAGGTATTATTAGCTCGTGTCTATGGCTTGTATATACATACACGCACACAGACTTACACACCTATTTTTATTCTATAGCGGACAATGGAGCAGGTGGGTTTCCAGAGTGAGCAGGGTGAGCAGGTGGTTTGGCAAGAGAACATTGCCGCCCATCGACAGGCGCGTGTAGTCAGCGCATAGGTTGTGTTACCGGTTTTTACGCCGCTTAAGCGGCATTTTTAAGGGCCTCCGTTGTTCTCACTCACTCAATCAAACAGAGTAGAGGTGCCGTTTTAAGTACAACTACTGTTTCACGCTGTGTATTCTATAAATTTATTTACTTTTGTTGACATCCAAAAAATCCGCGTTTGGGAGGAGGCAGCCTGGTTATTTTATAATACAGGCTTCAGGCTTTTTTATGGTATAGCGGATAACGGAGCAGGTGGGTCTCTTATATGTTAAGAGAAAACCGCCGCCCATCACCAACTGCGCCACACTTCGCGCTTGCCGGTTTTTTAACGCTAAGCTTAATACAGACTCCAGCTGTCTCAAGTCTCGACATTTTTTGAGAATATTTGTTAGTTACTATGGAATCTGTTTATGCTATTTAATTTAATAAATTAATGATTAATTAATTTAAATATTAATTGTACCTTTGTGAGAGATAAATAAATGAGTTTATTATATTAAAATTCTGTGAGCTTGTGTGATGCGTACATGAAATTCAGATGTGTGTGTGCAATTGGATTGTTTGCATGTATTTTATTAAGTTTTGATGAAAGAGATAATTGCGGCCATAGAGAATGTCTCATTCATTGATGTTGCCAAGTTTACACGCCTCTAAAGTGGTATAACGTGTGACAGTACACGCTTCACACCAGTTCTGCGAGTCTGGTATCACATTGGACGAGCCGGACCAATTAGTGCGTCAGCATATGCTTCAGCATGGCTTTCCCACGCATGTGACAGTGTTGAGACACTAGCTCGGTCGCTATCACGGCCTCCTAAGTGTTTCACGCTGCTGTTGTTAGCCTGGTATCACTGCAGACGAGCCGGGCCAAATAGTTCGTCAGCATGATTCTCCCACGGGTACGACACTGTTAAGACACTCGCACAGTCAACGTCAACACCTTCCCAAGTGTTTCACATTAGTTCTGCAGCGTGGTATCACTCTGGACGAGCCAGACCAGTTATTGAGTCAGCATGACTTCCCGCTGGTGAGACAGTTAAAACACTCGCTCAGCATGTCAATGCCTTTTCAAGTGTTTAGCATTGGTTCTGAGACCCTGGTAATGGCCCAGCTCAACTAGTACGTCAGCATGACTCTCCCGCTGGTGGCTCAGTGTTAAGACACTCGCCCGGCCACTATCACGGCCTCTAAAGTGTTTGACATTTGTTCTGCGATGATGGTATCACTTCGGACGAGCCCAATTAGTCATTCAGCATGAGTCCCGCTGCTGAAACAGTGTTAAAACACTCGCTCAGCATTTCAACGCCTTTACAAATGTTTTCCACTGGCTCTGATAATGGTCCAGCTCAACTAGTACGTCGGCATGGCTCTCCCACAGATTTATACACTTGCTCAATCACTGCCAAGCCCTTCCAAAAACCGAATACGGCTTATAAATAAAATGATGCCTCCCGACCTCGGTACCAGTGAGGAGACGCAAGGTGGCCACGGGCATTGAATGAAGTGAAGAAATTGGCGGCCTTCGACCGAATTCAATTGGTATTCAAATTTCCGAATGTGAAGCGGAGAGATCTCCATTGCGACAACTAGAAAGTACAGTTTGAAACGGTGAGGTGCGAAATGTGTAGGACAAGGTGTGAACCGTTAGCGATTAGCGATTCTTGGATAGCGAGCGGACGCTATGATATTAGATTATTTATAGCATTTTTATTTACCATTTCCCCAAACCATCCCGTGGGTGCGTAAGAGGTGACTAAGGGAATACCGGAACGCGGCAGCAGCGTCCTCCGCGACTATAGAACTGAACTGCGATCGCCAACATGCCTGCCAAGCGTGGCGATTATGGTAAACACCCTCTCATGGGGAGGCCTATTTCCAGCAGTGGACGTCTTACGGCAGAAATGATAACATTTTTAACTCAAGAACAGCTGAACATACTTTGATAAAACTTGGTATGGAAAACCTCGTAGCTTAATGGATTTAAAAGTGTACCATGAAGCGATAGGTATCGGTTTCGAATTCCGATTCGGACAATTGTAATTTATTCGGTCTCTGGAATGGTTTGACACTGGCTGGGCGAGTGTCTTAATAATGTGGCACCCGAGGGAGAGCCATGCCGAAGCATATTCAAACGCATTAATTAGACCTGCCCCTCCGAAGTGATACCACTGACTCGCAGAATACTAAACGTGATATAGCAGTTGTACTTGAAACTGTGCTTCTACTGTTTCGGCGAGTGAATGAGGATATACTTAAAAGGTTGGCAACACAACCAATTCGCGAACTGTGGGGCGGTTCTTCATGGGTAACGGTATTCTGTTACCATATAAGAAACCCATCCGCTGCATTTTCCGCTATAAAATAATGAAATAGAGGCAGAAGTCATCCTGGATTCACAAATAGGATACTTTTATATCGATTTTTCTGGTTTGGCGGCACTGAGGTTTGCTGAGGGTTCATAAGTGGTTAGGTGCAGGGCCGGGCGATTTCTTCCGAGATTAAAATGTGTCATAAAACAATTCAAAATAAATATTAAAATAACATAAAAATAAATGAATTATGCTAAAATTTCCAACGAGCGAAAGTATATAAATCGCTCGAGCCCATGCCGAGCACCACACGGTCACAGTCGAATGGAGGATCATTGTGAAAGTGGCGCCTTCCGTCCCGCTGACGGATCATTGACCACTCGCTGACAATACAGACGGACAAAACCTCTACCTCTCTCTTTAAACTCCTGGTACCTATTCAGTTATTATTACATTAATATAAATACAGTCAAACCAGGGTAAGAGAGAACTGGAGGAGAGAGAAAACTCTATTTTTATGGTAAGAGAACGCCGCCGCCCATCACTAACCGCGCCACACTCAGCGTATTGGTTGTGTTTCCCGCTTTTAACCCCACTTAAGCGCCACTTTTAAGGGCCTCCGATATCTACATTCACTCTCAAGCATATGCGGACGCACTCATGGGCCCGGCTCGTCCGAAGTTATATCACGAGCTCATAGAATATTCATCATAAACATTACTTGTTCTGTGTTTCGCAGAGTGAGTGAGGATATCGGAGGGCCTTAAAAGGTGCCGATTAAGCGGCGTAAAAAGCCGGCAACACAACCAATGCGCGGACCGTGGCGTTGTTCTCTTATCATATATGAGACCCAACTTGGTTCTCCGCTATACTAAAGAAAATTAACATTTTAATGTGATTCATGTTTCTAGTACAAGATGAGATCACTGCTCCTAATCTGCGTATGCGCATTCATCTACGGCGCACTAGCCAAAGGCAAGAAGGAAGACAATAAGGTAAGATTTTATCACGACTTTGTCAAGTTTAAGATGATTAAATTGACAGATCGCATCCATTCTTTTGTATTGTAAGTCTGAGCATAAAGACTCAAACATCATTTAGAAAATAAATCATTTATCCGTCAAACTTAAGATAAGTACCTAACTGTTGTGAGCTTACTGTCGCGGGTTGACTAGAATGGCCATGGGCGCTGAATACATACTCTAGTTACGCCACCTAGTGACTTGCTTCGCGATTTAAAAATCAAAATATAATGAACAATGTAATTTTTGTAAATTTATTCTCACGGGGTGGGTGGTGTCCATGGGCGATGGACCACTTATTCTAAGTGAACCTCTTGCTTATTTGCCAAAAACATCACCAACTCAATAGGACATAAACAAGAAACAATTGGCTACGTACCTAAGTATTGTGACCTCATTCCCATTGAATTACGTGTCAACTGCCGCCATGTCAGCAAGGCCTCGCAAGGTAGACCATTCTCGAATTATTATGACCTTAGGACCATTATTAGATTGATTTGCTCAAATGCATGTTAGGGGCAAGAAGTAACCCGTGGGAAACCCATGCTGAACATATGCGGACCACCGTGAAATGGTAGTTGAAATTGAAAACGGTGCTTCTACTGTGTTCCGTTGAGTGACAGAGGATATCGAAAGCCGTTAAAAATACCGCTTAGGCGGTGTAAAAAGCCGGCAACACAACTAATGCGCGGACTGTGGGTTGATAATTGATGGGCGGCGGGGTTCTCTTACCATATACCCACCTGCTCCGTTATCCGCTGTACTATAAAAAAATAAAAAGTAACGAACATTTTATGTAACTAAATCTGGTAAATCTAGTAAAATATATCTAAAAAACTCTGTAAATTATAACTAAATAATATTTATTTCATTTTTATACAAGTTTTAAAGCAAATTGGTTTTTTTATGGTATAGTGGAGAACGGAGCAGATGGGTCTTCTATTTGGTAACAGAATACCACCCCAAATGAACAACGCAAAATCCGTGCATTATGTTGCCACTTAAGCGTCATTTTTACGGGCCACTGACATCTTCACTCACTCAGCGAAACACAGTACAAGTACCGTTTCACGATTAGTATTTTGTGAGCCCGTGTTATCAATTCGAATGAGCCGGTACAATTAGTGCGTCAGCATATATTTCCAATAAACCTGTCTGAAACTTTTACTCTATTTCGCTGAGTAAGAGAGGATATACGAACCTTAGAAGTATACCTATCGTTAAAGCAGTGCTTAAAGCCGACTATACAAAGCGCGGATTGTGGCGCGGTTGTCCATGGGCAGTGATCTCTTACCATAGAGTAGACCCGCCTGTTCCGATTCCCGCTATATTATTAAAAATAAAAGAACATCACTTTAAGTTAGAAAGCTAAGTTTACAGACGCTGGAAGCGTCAAAATTTAATAAAAAAAAAATTTCAACTTAGGTTATTTTTAATATTCCATAAGTTCGTGATTTGTAATTTTGAGAAAGCCAGCTTTGTTGTGAATGTCAATTCTGAACGGTTTCCATTTCTCTAATTTAATTTTCCAGGTGAAAATCGCCGTGTACTACGAGGCCTTGTGCCCGGACAGTAAGAGCTTCATCACGTCGCAGCTGGCGCCGGTGTGGCGGAACTTCCGCGGAGCTGTCAAGGTCAAAATGGTGCCCTACGGAAAGAGTACTGTGAGTCTCTTGCGCGCTTCTGAACTAGTCATAACAATATACATCAAATATAGAACCTTTTTAGTCCCTGAGTCCCTCCCATAAATAAAAAAGTAATTCAAACCATAGAGCTTCATACATAGAACAATAGTACCTAACCATGGGTTACTTTAGATTCATCTTCAGCCTATTCAAGTCCTCTACTGGACATAAGCCTCCCCCAAAGGGGGGGTTGTTTGCCTTAATCACCACACTTGGCAGATGGGTTGGTGATTGCAGAACATCTGCTGTACTTGAAAGGACGCTTCTACCCACCCTCCTGTGAAGTGTCCTTTAGTCGCCTCTTACGACATGCCATTAGGAAGACTGGGAGTGGTAGTATTCTGATCCGGTAGCCACACGGCAAACTTTAGATTAGTCAGTTTAAAAACGCACTGAGATTTAAACATCAAAAGTAATTTCGGTGTAGCTATTTTACTTGCCAGTGGCTTTAAAAATATATAATTATATTAATTAATAAATATTATAATTTATATTAATAAATAGAATATCTATTATAACTTTAAATATTAGATATTATTTATTAAATAATGCTATATATTAAAAATGTATTGAAGTCCTATTACGACTTTAGAAAGGATCCGTATCTGAATACCTGTGTTATTCGAAGTAATTGCAGTTTACCAAAGGTAAAAGTAAGACTATTAAATCGTCCAGCAGCTTAACAAAGATTCTATTATAATGTACGTAAGTGTAGAAAAGAAATACAAAAAATTCAGGTCTAAATGATTTTTTTCAATTTTGAAGACGTTACGATATGACCAATACAAATCGTATTTTATTGTCACGTCTACATGATTCTTGTTACTAAAAGCCTTAAACCAAACGTATATATTACTTTACTTAAATTTAAGTAAATAAAACATTAATAAAAAATATATATTTAAAAATTTAATGTCAAAATGTATAAAAAACCTTGAGTGAATATTTCGTTTAGAATTCAACCAAAGTATTCGTTTAACCTAAATTTGAACCTGAAACCTCCGGAACCATTTTAATGTGCTGATAAAGGTAATATTTTGCAGCATGACAAAATCAATGGCAGATGGCAGTTCAACTGTCATCATGGACCCGATGAGTGTTACGGCAACAAAGTAAGTACTTCAAACTGTTTGGAAACCACATTTCAACAGAATGCCGGAAAACTTTACCCGGCAGCGCACCCGTGGCCCTGTAGACCTAGAGGTGTCCATGTGCTGTGGACCGCTTATCCGTGCCTCTTGCTTATTTGCCAGTTTCCATAAAAAACCCCATAGGAGAGCCACGCCGACATACTTTTTGGCCCGGCTTAGGCCAGGCTCGCAGGCTCGCAGAATTAGCGTGTAGCTTCTGCTTTGTGTGATGAAGTATTACTGCCCATCAAAGTTATACCCCGTATCTGTAGCGCCAATTGCGATGCCATTGTCCATGGGCGGCGGTGATCTCTTACCATAGATAAGAACTGCCTGCTCCGGCATATACCATTATAAACCGTTTGACCCGTGGGAGAGCCATGCTGATGGACTAATTGGGGCGGCATCTTGATACCAGGGTCACAGAAGCAGCGTGATATTGTTACTGTTTCTGTGTCTGGTATAACGGCCCACTGAGTTATATTATACCGCTGATTGCGACGCAATTGTCTGTGTGCGGCGGTGATCTCTTACCACAGAAAAGACCTGCCAGCTCTATTGCCCGCTCTACATTTTTTTTATTTTCAGCTCCAAGCCTGCATTCTCAAGGACAAGAAGCTGCAAGACACAGACAAAATGGAGATGATAATCTGTCTGATGAACCAGCAGAACCCAGACAAGTCCTTGGATACAGTGAGTTATTTAATTTGCTAATCTTGCGTCCGGCTCCAATTGGGATTTTGAGGCATGAAGCGTAAGAAATTCATTTAAAATATGTATTCTACTATGGTCTATTGTCCGGTACAGTGGTATTATTGAATACTACTTTTTGGGAACCTCGTAGTTAGGTGGTTTCATAAGACTGCCACGAAGCGAGTGGTACCGGGTTCGAATCCCACTCCAGACAAATATTATGTATTCGGTCTCTGAAAGTTTTATAATGGACAGGCGAGTTTCTTTATATTGTCGCATCCGTGGGAGAGCCATTCTGAAGCATATGCGGACGCACTAATTGGACCAGTTCGTCCGAAGTGATACCACTTACAGAAATTAGCGTGAAATGGTAGTTGTATGGAAATGGTAGTTGATATTACAATAATCACTGCCGAAAAAACTCAAGTCTTGCAAGCTTAGTCTTGGTCTAGACCAAGACTGAATTTGGGCATCATTACTATAGTTTTCAGCCATATGTGAAAGGATATATATTTCTACTAGCACATATCTCTTACAGAGGTGTGTTGATTGAGTTTTTTTACCAGTGCCTGCAGCAAGTGAAACGCGAGGGAGAGTCGGACAAATTGAAGCGATGCGCGGCGGGCGAGCAGGGCGATAATCTGTTGGCGGCCTATGGCGATAAGACGGACGCCGTTCAGCGACCGTTGTCCTTTGTCCCGACTATTGTTATTAACGAGGTATGTCACCGTTTGAGTTCACATGTTTAGGTGGGTAAGCCATGTTGACACAGGGTCATAAAACCAGTGTGAAGTTTGTATTGTGTTGCGCTGTGTGATACCAGAGAACTATCAGGTGTTCATGGATGGCGATCTTCTCTACCATCAAGCCAAACATTTAACGTTAAAGAAGGATAGTCCAGAAATTCACCCAGGTTTCACTTTTTAACTATTTAGTTTAATTTAAACATATGCTATTAACTTCCAAAACAGAAGCGGCACTAGTGTATTATTAATGTGTTTTTCTAGTGTAATAAACTGAGATGTACTAAAAAATTTGTTGGTTTTAAAAGCGTAAAATGGATATATAAAATATGTTCATTTTAAATTTATATTGATGATTTGTTTCAGAAATTCAACCAAACTCTGCAGGACGACGCCAACAAGGACCTTAAAGCCGTCGTGTGCCAGGTTGCCATAAACAAGCCCACCTCTTGTTGAAGCCACCATTCGTCTATGGTTTAAGTAATGACAGTTAATCAATTGTCATATTTAAGAAAGATTTCTTTGTCCATTTGTATATAGTTTATAAAAGATAAAACCTCCTTGCTTCAACTTTGCTAAAAAAAAAGTTCTCCAGTGTTCTGTCTCGTTTTTGCAACAACAAATTTAGATGTGTGAGAGAGACAGAGTATTTTAGACATTGTTTCAAGTATTGTCTCTTCATACAAGCCGATAATGTAATTAAACAAATCAATGTTAAAAATCTGAATTTCATATAAGAACTCATTTTATAATTAAGTTAGGTTAAGTTTATTAATTGTACGCTTGAATCATTAAAGTACTTATAGAATTTGTTTTTTTTTCTCATTATTATTTAATATAATTCACACTTCATTATTATTTACATTTATTTACAGTCACAGCAAAACGAAATTACTAATAGATAATTTAATATAAGAAAACATTTAGGTACAATTTCAAAGCAATATTCCTTGCAATTTCTAAAAGAATTCATATTCTTTTACCATTTGATCTTCTTTAGATGCATTTATTTCTTCGAGAACATTCGATACATTTCTGAGTCTGTCAGACCGACAAATATAACTGCTTTGAAACCAGCTAGGATTTTTTTTATATCAGCAGTAGACCAATGGTATTTGATTCTACTATGGCCTACTCGATTTTAAGCGAGTAGTCACAAACGTAGACATTTTTTCGGGAAATATGGCAGACAGACGTAGACGTTATGTATATCGGGGCCGCGGGTAAACCAGTCGCCTTCCATGTCACAAAAGCAAAGCGAGACTTAATAAAACGCTTTTTACGCTTAAGCGTCAAAAGCCGGCAACACAACCATTGCGCGGTTTGTGGCACGGCTGGTAATGGGCGGCGGTGTTCTTTTACCATATAAGTGCTATTGCATAGCATTCATTATATCTAAATACGTTGAGCGAATAACTTAAAAAAAGTAAAGTGTAGTGTTTTTTTATGGTAAAGCGGACAATAGAGGAGGCGAGTCTCCCATATGATAACAACTATAAGAACAACGCCGCCCATGAACAACATCGCTACACTCCGCGCGTGTGTGTTGCTGGTATTTTACTCTGCTTAAGCGGCTTTTCTATGGGCCTCCGATATCGTCACTCATTCAGAGAAACTCAGTAGAAGAATCATTTCAAGTACAATTATTATTTCACGCTGAGTATTTTATGAGCCCGTGGTATCGCATCGTACAAGCCGGCCCAGGTAGTGCTTAATTGACAGTCGCTTGGCCATTGTCAAGCCTTTCCAGAGACCGAATAATTGATCGGATTCGAACCCGATGACTCTCGTTAAATGGTACACTTTTAAAACCATTAGGCTACGAGGCTCTCAACTATTTTCTACGTAGCCGCTCATCACGAAAATGAAGGGGAAAGCGCGCCTAGGAGCAGGTCGGCGGCACGAAGTCGACATCATCATCTTCGCTGTGGCAGCGGCGCAAGTGCCTGCTGAGCGCGGCCTTGCTCGGCGACACGTATTCGCAGATGTCGCACGAGAGCCGCGTGCGCGAGCAGCGCGCCGCGTGCGCCACGGCCGCCTGCCCCGCGCCGGCGAATCCACACGGGCAGCGGGCGGGCTCGCCATGCGCCGCCATGTGGTACACCAGGCTCATGCTGTGCTTGGCGCGGTACGCGCACAGCGGGCACTTGTGTCGCTTCTGCCGGTACCGCTCGCGGGTGTTCTTGCTCTCGCGGCCGTGCTTCTCCTTGTGGCGGTGCATGAGGAACCAGCTGGATGTGCGGTAGTTGCAAAGCTCGCACATATGCACCACGTGCGAGTGCGTGCCCATGTGCGCGCTGTAGTCGCTCGCGTCGAGCGTCGCGTAGCTGCACACCTCGCACTTGTACTGGGCCGCGTGGATCTTGGCGATGGCGGCGCGCTTCTGGCTGAGCCGCGAGCGCCGCGGCCGTGACTTCCTCGCCAGCGCGAGTAGCGGCAGGTCGTCCTCGTCCGTCGCGTCCGACACGGACACGGTCTCGATGTGCGGCTCCTGGATTATCACCTCGTCCTCGTCGCTGGACGACAGCAAGCTGATGGGCTCGTCTTTTCTGCGGGGCACGACCGCTACGTATATATGGCAGCCATTTATTTCAATGTTGACACCCATGGGAGACGCACTAATTGGGCTGGCTCGTCCCAAGAGTTACCACAAGCTCACAGAATACTCAACGTGAAACGGTACTTGTTCTGTGTACCACTGAGTGAGTGAGGATATCGGAGGCCTTTATAATTTCCGCTTTAACGGCGTAAAAAGCCAGCAATAGAATCGACGCGCGGAGATTGGCGTGGTCAGTGATGGGCGGCGGTGTTCTCTTACCATACAGGAGACTCACCTGCTCCGTTTCCACTATAACAGAGCCGTGATGTCACATGGCTGCGCCGTAAAAAGGGCACTCACTTGTCCTCCACATGGATGCAGTCGGAGCTGGAGTCATGGTCGAGGTCGACCCGCTCGAAGCTTTCGTCTCGCTCCTCGCCGGAGCCTTCCAGTTGCGGGAACAGGCCCGGATCCACCTCCACTTGCACGTTCTCCAGTAGCATCAGGCAGTCCTCGTTCGCCTGCTCCGAATTACCTACAATACATAGGCCATATGACATTAAAAATAAATACCTAATATGATTTATTTCCCGTTTAGTATATTAAGGGTACGCGAAAACTGTGCTTGATTTACTAGGGGTCCGTGCCTAAAAAGGGTTGGGAAACGCTGCGATATACGGATCTTTGACAGTGACATTGACATTGACAATTAGCATACTATTACATGCTTCTACTTCAACATGGTTTTCCCACCCTAAATAAAACAGTAAATAAAACAAATCATACCATCTCACTTTGACTTTTACCTCCAACAGAGACCTCCACGTACTGAGGCTTCTCAACTTGAAGGGTCCCGTCTTCACCACCACCCCTGTCTATGCTCCCATCCTCCTCTATACCTCTGTCTCTGTCTCTCCTGCCATCCGCAGTTATAACGCCGTCCCGCTCCCTCCCCGCCCGCTCAGCTGATATCTGGGAGAGAGGCCGCGTTTGCTTGATGTGATAATTTGTTATTATCTCTTCTATATCTTTGTGTGGGGAGAATTCTATGTCTTTTTGTCTGAAAATAAAACATACATTATGATTAAAGATTAGCACACTGCATTGGAATACAAAAAAAATCATGTGTGAAATATATCATATATATGAAATTATTTTAATATAGAAGACAACGAGACAGATGGATGCTCCGTTGGTTTTTGTTATGGTACGGCGGACAACAGAATAGGTGGGTCTCTCCTCTATTACAAGCTATCACCACCGCCCATGGTCAATCGCACCCCAATCAGTGCTTGCTATGTTGCCGGCCTTTTATTCAATTATTTTCGTAGGAGACACGACTTACTTACTTTTCTTCAACAGATTTGGACGACTTCCTACAACTACCCTCCGGACTGTCCGATTTTTTACTGCCTTTACATTTATCTATAACTATATTATTATCTATCCTCACATCATTGTCTATTTTAGGATTGTCTATGCTTGCATTAGGCTTGTCTATGCTTGCATTAGGATTGTCTATGCTTGCATCAGGCTTGTCTATGCTTGCTTTAGGCTTGTCTATGCTTGCATTAGGATTGTCTGTGCTTGCATTAGGATTGTCTATGCTTGCATTAGGCTTGTCTGTATCCGTGTCCGGTGGTTTATCTGTGGCTTGTGCGGTTCCATTGGTTGTGATCTCTATCTTATTTTGGTCTAGCAATTTTTGTACTTTCTGGAATATTAATATTACGTATAAAATAAAATTTCATTTGTAAATGAACAATGTACATATTTCTTGAGTAGTTTAACATTAAAATAATAAATCTCACACGAATTTATAATACTACTGCGTACCTCAAAATAATCAAAAATTATCTTAATAATACTGTCTACATACGTCGAATCTAGGTGTCAAACTGGGACGTCCGCCCCGGGGAACAAGTTAAAGGGGGAACAAGTTAAAGGGGGAACCAAGACGTTATTTGTACTATTCACGGTTAATTTTGACAACTGTAAGTGTTTTATTTTATAGCGGAAACCGGAGGAAGTTAGTCTTCTATATAGTAAGAGAACAACGCTGCCCATGGACGACCGCGCCACAGTTCGTGCATTGGTTGTGTAGCCGGCTTTTACCGCCAATCAAGCGGCATTTTAAAGGACTCAGCGTAATAGTAAAAGCAGCGTTTCGAAAACAACTACCATCTCCCTTTGAGTATTCTGTGAGCCCGTGGTAACACTTCTGACGAGCCGGCCTAATTAGTGCGTCAGCTAAACATGGCTCTGCCACAAGTTGTATGATGGATCCCATCTCTAACTTGCATTGTTCAAAAAGTGTTTTTTCTTCAACGAAATCAAACCCACTCACCCGTTCGAACACACAAGGCACCACTTTCGACTTCAACCGCCGCTTCCCTCTAACAAACATATACTGCTCGTCCTGAAAGTGACGGCTACACACCATCGCATCATCCGTAAGCTTCAGCGAGCTACTTATGGCTTCAACCCATCGCTTGCGAAGCGTGCGACTGACTGGTAACCTGCAAATATACAAGACAAATAAAATTAAAAATTATATTCAAACCATGCTTCGAAAGGTTGCCCACGGGGGCCGAGAACCACCATTTTCATTAAAAAAATAACACTCATTTATCACTTCTAGAATAAACAATCCAAGCTAAAAAATATAAGAGAGTAAATATAAGTAATAAAGTAATAAAAGAGTAAATTTTAGAAAGAATATTTTTCGTTCTACAATTGAGCGTTTTTTAAGGCATTTTGTTCCGCGCGCCACCACTCTATGAAATCAGCTACCCTGCCTGCTGATTTTTATGGTATAACGGACAACAGAGCAGGTGGGTCTCCTATATGGTAAGAGAACACCGCAGCGGATTACCAACCGCACCACTCTCTGCGGTTTGGTTGTGATGCCGGCTTTTTACAGCCCTCCGATATTCTCACTCACTCTGCGAACCACGGTACAAAAACCGTTTCACACTGAGTATCCTGTGCCCGTGTTATCACGTCGGATGAGGCGGTCCAATTAGTGCGTCAACATGGCTGGGGGAGCCATGCGAATTCCCAAATTATAACTACTAGGGGATCATCAAAAAGATAAGCCTTGGCTCTTTTGCTTTTCTATTTTTATACAAAAAACTAAGTAAACTAATCCATAATTTACTTATTAACATTCAATCTCGAGAATAATTGTTCAAATTAAATCGGTACGTATTACTTTGGAAAGAATACTAGCCTTGTCTGTTCTTATAGGTAACTCATAATAATTAAAATATACATACTTGAAATAGTTTAAATCTTCCTTAAGACTAAAACAGCCGTCCACACAGCACTGCTCCACCATAATTTCTTCAGCAATTTTCAATATCTACAAACAAAAACATTTTGCTGTAACAATTCTTAACTGAGGAATATGATGGATGTTTATAATTTAGAAGAAAAACGATTGAAAAACCTAGAAAGCAACAAAAAAACAAGAAAGACCAACACTCTCAGATTGAAGCATTTCAAAAGAGGCACCAATCAGACAGTGGTTACAAATAAATTTATTTAGAAATTGAATAAATATAATTTTAATAAATCATTTTGGTCCACAGACTATATATAGCTGTGTCCGTACATTAACCAAACACACATACACTTACTTTTACACTTATTTTTTTTAGTTAAATAAATGATATTAAATAATACAGGATGTATTATAAGAATATTTGTTGAAAGTTTTTTTTATTATTTTTTTTCTCAATTATCACTAATTTGCATGGCAACACACCCACGGCTCTGTAAGGGCTGGGGGTGTCCAAGGGTGGAGGACCTCTTGCCCTAAGTGAGCCTCCTGCTCGTTTGCCACAGATTAAATAAAAAAAACATACAATACATTCATTCAATTCATCGAATACATACATATGTAAAGACAATTTGTTAAGCAATGAAGATACTTATTAGTTTTATATGTCTTTGCTTGCTATTTAGTGTTTAAAATAAAATAAGGAAATTGTGGAAAACAATTGATGTTTACTCTTGTTGCACTTCAGTTCCTTTCTGAATTTTAAATTTCAATATTATAAATAAATATATAATTCAAAATACAAATTATAGAAGTAATACTCTAATATGAATAAGAGGGATAACATCTCTGTGTCTATAAATCTTTAAGTAGAAATTGTATATTAATAATTCAATATAAAAAAAGTATTTAAATTTTAAAAATT